>JAVTVY010029763.1:0-131971 GCA_036873755.1 Hanleya hanleyi | reverse complement strand
CAGGATTAGGATGTCGGCGGAAATATCGTTCAGCCTTCTTCCTACATTTTCTTGCTTCTTTACAGTCATCATTAAACCAAGGTTTCTTAATATGTGCAGCTCCTGAAGATGTGGGAATGGTTTGGTTGGCAATTTCGATCAACATATCTGAGAATATCTGTATAGGGTCTGAAGCATCAGCGAAGGAGACTGATTGTAGTTTTTGTGAACAAAGCTTTTCAAACTCGGGCCAGTTTGCTTTATTGAAATTAAACCTTGTGAAATGAGGGTCATCAGCTGAATGAACAGCTTTTAGGACAGTGGGAAAGTGATCACTTCCACAAAGGTCATCATGAACAGACCAAGAAAATTCTTCAAGAATAGGAAGCTCGCAAAGTGAGATATCCAATGCTGACTGGGTTCCATGGGCCGAGGACAAATGTGTATAAGAACCCTCATTAAAAGTACACAAAGAATTATTCTTCATTATCCCAGAGGATATTACGACCGTTAAAATCACCCATCATTAAACAAGGTTTCGGGAGCTGATCGTAAAGATCTTGAAGTTCATTGAGCCGGAGATTACCAGAAGAAGGTATGTACACCGTGCATAATGTGAAAACAGAATTCAAGGTAATACGAACTGCTACAGCTTGTAAATCTGTCACTAAGTCAACAGGACTGTGTAAAACACCCATTTTAACCAATATTGAAGAACCGCCTGTTGCTTTTCCATTTTCGTCTAAAGCGTAGGAATGATAAGGTGTGTATTGGCGAAATTTAAATTTATCTTTATCTGCTTTCTTCAGAAAGGTCTCGTTGAAACAAAAAGCTGATGGTTCATAATCTTGAGTTAATAATTGGAGTTCATTTAAATTTGGCCAAACTCCTCTGCAATTCCACTGAACGATAGTTGGTGGCTGAGCCATCTTTAGTCTGTATATAGAAATAAAACACAAAACTGCCCAAGCCAAGATATATAAGGTTAGCTTAGCCATTATGTACGTTTTATTTTGGGTAATCCTTTTTGACCTTTCTTATTATTTCTCATTTGTTCTCCCTTGTCTTTTTTATTTTCCTTCTTATCAACTTCTTTCTCTCTCTCTTGTCCCAACAAGTCCTTCGACCTTTGGTTCAAGGAAGTCTCACCCTTTAGCGGACGATCACTACACTCCTGATACTCCTCATCAGAAAGAAGATTGAGTGTATCGCTGGTAGGAGTTGGAGTAACATCGACCACCTTCGGCCCCCCGCCGGACTCGATATCCATGGAATTCTCTTCATTCTTCTTTTTCTGGTTCGAGGTAGCTTTATTATTACCAGACTGCTGACTACTTTCTTTTTCTGCGAACTCCTCCATTACTTCCTCGTTTGGTGTAAAGTTGACATCAACACCGGAGTGAATAGGATTAGTGAAGGAATCTACATACTGCACAAGTGCATTCTGACCCGAAACACTACCAGTATCCGGTAAGTTGTCACCCTTGAATTCAACTTCCGGAGTTAATACTACGTTAACACTTTCAGTTTGATCAGAAATCGACTTCTGATCACCTGACTTCTGCTCACCTGCCTTTACTTCTACATCATCGCAAACCTCACTCTCACTGACATCTTCATCATTGCGAACCTCACTATCACCGTCATCTTCATCTTCCGAACCACAACCTTCCTCCATCTCGTCACCGAGAGCCTCGTAGTGGTTTGAGGTTTTCTCTTTGCTCCCAGCGGCAACTATCTCCTGATGACGTTTGATAGGTTTGCCATCAGGGCCTACAGTCTTCCACAGGTCTACAGCGCTAAGTCCTCTTCGGACTTCTGTGGGCGGAGCAGAGCGAGGACCAGAGGAACCACCCTTTCTGCCGTTAGCTACGGTATCTCCAGAAACCTGTTTGGCTTTTGGACAGGTTTTTTGAAGATGTCCTTCCTGATGACAAATCAGGCATTTATTTTTCAAAGGACACTTCGAGTTCAAATACAGGAATTATTCTAGCCAATAAGGTAAATTAAATAAAATCTTCTGAAATCGCGGTATTCTGAAATTATATAATATTTCAATACAGAAATGAAACATGATATCGCATCAATTCTCCGAACACATCGGTTTGTTCTAGGTCAAGTTTGAAATAAAGAAAATATATTTAAGGTTTAGAATTAAAATCTGCCACGGGGATTTGCGTGGAAATAAAAATTAACCTAACGATGCAAAATATATATAAAATAGTACAACGCTTATATTTATATTTATATTGTATTAAATTTAATTTATTGATTACAATTACTTTTTTTCTATTTCCTATTTGGTACACAAAATATTAACCATCAATTAGAATTATGAACCGTATTTTGTTTGTTGTGTGCAAATGTTTTTATTTTATTTCACAGGATCGCGGCTTTCAGAATATCAATGGAACGCTTTGTAATCATTTGCCGAGCGCTGAATGGCCAAAGAGAAATAATAGGAATGAACCGACTGGCTGGTATTCATTGCGGGAAGCCATTGAATGTCAGCAGGGATTGGATCAATGCTCCCTTGAAATATCTCCAGCCAATCAGTGGCGAGTTTATTATTCTCCAGCAGACAATAGCGGATGAGTAAATTATCAGTCAGAACAGGTATAAATTAGACAGTTAAGAATGGTAGAGCACTCATTCCTAGTATTTCCTAGTGAACGACATCCTACAAGTTTTCCAAGTTTTATTCCAAGTTTTACATTTCGCTGCCTATTTCCACACGTTTTTCTTTCTTCGATTATTACATCACCATGACTGATCGTCGATTCTACCCCTGTGCGATCTGTTTGGAGATGCACAGGAACCTGTCAACTCACCTTGTGAGGAAGTGCATGAAGGGTTCATCCAAAGAAGATCGAGAAAGGATAGTGACGGCCGCTCATGATCGGGTGTACAGCCACATTCGGGATAACCTAATTTTAAGTTATTCCAGTGTGGCTGCCGATTTCGCCCCTGGAGAGGTGGACCGTGTTGTGGCCTTCCTGGAGAAGGTCGGACATTCCATCACCGGGAAGCCAGAGTGAGTTATATTATTTTAATTCGAGCTTGATATATTCAATCGAGTGATGACGATATACAAATTTTTAATTAACATTAACTTACTATCACACTGTTTAGCGATCTAATATATTGCAATAATTGTTAACTATTTTACTATCATTATTGTGTCGGTAATTCGTAATGATATGTCACAAATTATCTCAATATTCCCTTTTCTTTCCTTCAGAGCGGGAAATACCCTACGCCCACCGCCGGGGTTTGAGCCTATCTCCTCGCCTGGCCGTTCCGCTGGTCCATCGCCACCTGCTCCATCCCCACCTGCTCCATCGCCACCTGCTCCATGGAGTCCCTCCCCACCATCACCTTCCTCAGCCCCGCAATCGCCACCCCCGCCATCCCCACCACCAGATTGATGCGAGCGGCGATCGCCATTCTACAATTACGTCCGTCCTACCCTGGACCTCTGCGGACCCGACTGGGAGGTCCCCCGCCACCCAGTCCGCCTACAAGACATGCTCACAGGTAATTATTATATGTCATACATACAATAATAATTACTACAATCTAATAATCTATAATCTAATAATAATATTAATCTGGTGCTATAATCTGTTGTCGATATAAGTTGATCTGGCCTATTCATTGATGATAAATTTAATTGTAAATTTTCTATTGTAGACGTCCCGTGATCGACGATTCGGACGAGTATCCGCATCAGCCAGATGCGGAGGAATCTGATGATTCAACAGAATCCGGTGGTACTGCTGGCTCGACAGCTTCTAATGCAACATCAAGCGAGTAAGTGAATTTATTATACACCTATGCCCCTGTCCTATCCTTATAACATTATCACGCGAGTCCAGTATTCTCCCATATTGGACAGTTACTTATTGGACAGTGTATCCTAGCAACGAAGGGTCATGCTTCGCCGGGACTATTTTTTATTTACAAACGAAAGGTCACGCAAGTGCAATAGCAGACGATAACAACATAAACATGGCGAGCGATGACACGAATGTTGGGACTGATCTTGCAAAGTGGCTGTCCGATCTAAGTGGAAATGAACTTGATTTAATGTTTACACCATTTGAGGAGGAAATTTCGGTGTCCACAATCAGTGTTGAAACCAGTACGTCCTCGAGAGATGTTGCAGTTCCAAATGTGCAGACGTTCATAGATTCACAGAAAAAACAAAATAGTGAGGAGCTATACTGAATAACTGTACATTTAACATTAGTCTCACATCCCATGAATGATAGATAATCACTTTTGTATCTGGTATTGTTGAAAATTTGCGCTAAATCCTCCCGCGTGACTGTTCAGAACTGTTTCCCTGGGAGCGCGTGCTGAATTCGTGACCTATTTACCATATGTTGACTGTTCTATATCAATACGCCATTCACAAATCTGTTACTACGTATTTTACTACGAATGTTACAGGTACTTGTCTTTAGGAAATTATGAATATATTCAACTTTGAAAACATACCTCGTGTTGCTAAGTTATCATTTAGCTATTTAGATGTATAATAAATAGGTTATTGGTTGAATACTGACTGATGTGGACTCGTCCTATTTTTGTGGGGCGAATGTGCGGACTCGCAAGCTCGTCCGCACATCTTCGCCCCACAAAAATAGAACTCGTCCACATCAGTCAGTATTCAACCAATAACCTATAATTATCGTGCCATGATTGTGTCATCTGCCTTTCTCAACCAAAATAATAAAATTTCAGCACTTTTTCAAACAATTAATTCATATCAAATGGCAATATAATTGGTATTTTAACAAATTCTTTTTTGTTTTCAGTTCAGCCTGGACAAGAGGAGTGGTGCAGTGGGGAACTGACGTCCGGCGCAACATGCAAAAGACCGGACTATACGCCAAACATGAAGCCAATGGCCCCTACCTCAAGGAGTATACGGTGTATCTGCGAGACAGTGACGCGGTCACTATGTCCAGACCGTGGCCAACTTGAGCCGGTTGCTCAAATTTGTTGACTCCGAGCGAATCAACCTCCACGCTCTATTGCCACATAAGGTAAAAGATCAAATTTGCATAAAGTATAAAACTACTACAGTATCCATCAAATCTGATAAATACTTTTTTTTCGAAATTGACTTTCATTTGAGACATTTTCTATTATGAATGCTAATAACGGAAGACAATATTTGTTTAATACAAACCAAAGTGTGGTAATTGTACTATTTGTAATAAGAAATGTTTGATACAAATCTCATGATTCCTCTTTTCTGTCTTTTCAGTTACTGGAATACTTTGCTGGCATGGCCAAGTGTAAGATAACAGATCAGACGATACAACATTACCGGAAGGACCTCAAGGCCTTTGTACAGTGGCTGACCACGTCCACGGATATTTATTCCACGGACAAGCCACTGTACAAGGCCTTGAAGCACCTGGAAGATTGTTGTTCCCGGTGGACCAGGGTGACCAGCCGGGGCATCGGAAAAGAGGAGACGGTGAGGAAGATGAGAGAGAACAAACAACATAGACACCTCACCGTCTCTAGCTGGCAGTTCCTCCTAACGGTAAATATTAATATGTCATCATATATGTATATCTGTACTTTATCTACTACTTCGAAGGTGCAAGGCGTTAATATCGGCATAGATATATATATCTACATTTTATCTAATACTTCTATTTGTACACAACCACATTTATACAATTTCCCCAAGATTCTAGTTCTGCCTGTACTCGTATAGTAATGTTGGATCCGTATTGTGAATATTAATTTTCTCCATTTTATTTTGTAGAAGGCTAAGGAATCTTTCCTCACTTCCATGGAGACACAGACGGTGGATATAAAGACATACCTCCGGTGATGAAATATCTGACGGCGCTGCTGAACCTTCGGCATTACCAAAGGAACAGCGTGATAACCAATTTCAAGGTGTCCGAGTGGCTCGACGCGTAAGTCAATTTGCCTAAATAATACTTTATATATAATAATCTTCTATTTTTAATAAGTAAAATTTAATATATATTACATTTTCTGCTTGATATCAGTTATGTTATATTATTATCTATTATTTGTTATTCAACAGTTTTCTGTCCCACACTTTATTGTTAGTTTGGTAATGATTGAACCATTTAATTCTATTCACAGGACAGAGGTGACACACGAGGGGGAGAAGTTCTTCACAGTGTATGTGGCCGAGCATAAGACGGCCCACACCCAGCCAGCCACATTTTCCCTGACAGAGGAAGAACATACCGTAAGTATTTAACATTGGATCATTTAATGTGGCTTCCAAGTAGAATATTCACGATGATCATGGCAAACATGCATCACCGTCCATGTGTCCATTACACTTTGTCAATTTTAATTATATTTCCAGTAGATATAAATTAATTATTCAAATCTCTCTCTGAATGCCATTTGTGCAGCACCGTCATATCGCTAACGTATTTAATTATGTTCCTTCTTTCAGTGGTTTACTACTTATTTCCAAAAGTTCAGACCGTGGGTCCTGAAACAGAAACACGGCGATGAGCATGCCAGTTTGTTTTTCCTAAACTCAAACGGAAAGTTCATAAATAACCAGACCAACGATCTAAACAACTTGCACAAGGCGTAAGTAATCTATTTTTTGCAAAACTCATTTACCAAATATCCAAGTTATTTTCAAAACAATTCTGATGCGTAAATCATCACCAGGCCGATTAGAATACTTAAAAATAAATAATCGACTTGGTCAATCAGTTGTCTGGTGATGAACAGATATAAAACTGAATATGAACAAAACCTTCATTCTCATCTGGGTTTCCCCTTATTATATATTGTAATTCTCATTTACCTAAAGTATCGTTTTGTAACATTTTGTAACATTTTGTACTAATTTGGTTCATTTTCTTTATAGCTATAAAATCCCCCCTATCACAGTCACCACTGCCCGAAAGATGATGGAGACGGCGGGGTCACGGCTCCTGGACGGACCTACCATGTCCCTCGTGGTTGACTATTTGCCCCATTCTGAGAGCGTGGCAAAGAAATACTACAGACTCCGTACACCAGAGAATGTGGCGCAAGCCAGATATGCAATGGACCACATCAGGTAAACATGTCCTTCATAATCCTTTAAAAACTTTAATCTCGGTCTCCGTAAATTATTGTTCCAAATTTGAATGTATGATCGTCTGGTGCTAGCTATTTAATGAAGATTATTGTCGTAGAATTTATTTTCAATGTGATCGATGAATGCTAAATCTTTTAGGTTGGCTTTAATTATTTACCACAATCACATAGTATGTATTTTTGTAAATATGCAGCGTGATATTTAAATGTTTTGTTTGATCTTGTCTTCAGACACGACATAATGCACGATGCGCCAGCACCACAACACATTAACGAAGAAGAGGAACAACCGCCGTCAACGAGCCATGACACACAGGCTGATTCCGTCCCTGTCCCTAGGTATGTTTTTAAACGTATTTTTATAACAATTTATTGACTAACTGAAACTTCAAAAGGTAATTTTTTTTTATTCATTTAGTTTATTTATTAAACGACCTTATGTCTTATGCATTCATGTTCAACACACCAAATCATTACAATATGTTATGGACATGACAGCGGAGCGGAGTAGTTGATCAGTTTCTCCAATCATGGATTGATAATGGTGCATCAATAGTAATCTTGTGTATGCACATATAATAACGTTTGTTTTTTTTCTTAATTTCCAGACCGATTGCAGCAGCGGCCTATGGCGACATCAACGTCGAGAACCGGGCGAAACTCGAAGAACTCCTGATCGTACATCCTGAACGTAGCGTGCAAGATCTATGGCGCTACGTTTCGTAACTTGTGTCTAATTCCGCTTAACCCGGGGCTAGGGGCCGTATGAACCCATGTACTTCAAGATCCCCATGGTACTCATATGAACAGTCACAATCAAAGCGTGACTGAGATACATCATTCTTAGATGACGACTTTACAACGAATATTATGGATTAAGAATACTGATCAGCGATACGGATTTGATATTTTTGGAACATCATGATGTCTTGCCGGCATCATTGAAAACTGTTGACCGCTTCTCTCTTGCAGGAAACAAGCTTATGTTTATGTATACTATGATTGTCTTTTTGAATTTGGTGCTAATACTGTTATATGGAATATGAAATAGGTCTTTGGATTATGGACGCGGATATTCTCTAATGGACGACGGCTGGATTATGGATGACGGACTAGACGCTTGTAATCCCATCTCGTTGAATGGGAAGGGACCTTCACTTACCCTTTGTCGGGACTACCTTCCCGAAAAACCAAAAACGCTAGTGAACTCTTGGAACGAGAGAAGATTCCAGCTTAGGGCTAAACACATCATGGGTATGTATCTTACTTTAAAAGTCAACTCTGCTCTTTTTCCGTAAAGACTTCATACCAATAATTTGAATTATACCGAATAATTGAAAGCTGCTCCGTTCTTGGAGTATTTAAAGTCAATTCTGCTCTTTTTCCGTATAGACATAATACCAATAATTTGAATGATACCGAATAATTGAAAGCTGCTCCGTTCTTGGAGTATCTAATGTTAATAATGTATCAAACCAGGAGAGTAGCCCCTGATTGAATAGTTGAATAGTGGTGCGGAAATGTATATTAAAAGTATAGGACATGCAAAACAGATGTATTATTACTATTACAATGTTATATAATGATTCATTTATTTGGTATTTTGCAGAACAATTTCGACGTAAACGGCCCCATGAGTCACAGGTGATCGAGATGGTGGAGAAGGAGGGCTGGCAGAAGAAACTGATTCCCTACGTGAGGGCTCATTGGGTGCCATCAGACTTCTCCAGAGGGGTCGACCGGAGCTAGGATCGACTTGGCCAGTCCAAGACGTAGCTATGGACGGGCCTTGACGTTGCGACCAAGCCTGAGAGAGGGAGGGTTGTCGTGGCATGCAGGGATTTTAAGAAGGGTGAGATAGTCTGCGACTACCATGGGGAAGATATCAACTGGGAAGAGGGTAAGAGGCGTCAATCAGGGGTGGTCGAGCATGGCTATATATATTTTCTGACGGGTCATGACTTGGTGATTGATGCTAGAGAGGAACATTGTTCTTGTCACCCGGATGTACGACTGTTTGGTCGCTTGATCAGCCATTCAAGCGCTCAAAGAGAGATCAACTTGACGCCATTTGTAACGAATTTCGGGGAGAGAAAAATTCTTGTTTTTAGAGCTTTGAGAGATGTGAGGGCAGGGGATGAACTCTTCTTCCATTATGGGGTGAGTCAGGGTGAATTTGGTGAAGGTGATGCATTGCCCTATTTGTAGGCCAGTACACATTTTCGCCAAATTCGTTCGGGCCACACAAGAAGACAATTCTCCTGTAATTAAATCTTCAACTTTTTTCTAAATTTGAATTTTTCTATCCCCGAATATTGCTTTTGGGTTCAAGTTTTTCTCCTTTGCTGCGTTATGAATTTCTGATTAGGTACTATTCAAGGGCACATTTCGGTCGCAATCACATTGTTTATTTCTAGGGTTAATTATTAAGCTGTGGACTTGCTCTTATATATGCTAAACAACTCCCGATTTTCCTTCTTATTTCTTTCTAGAGGATGTTTTCGTCGTGATATTCTTGGATTATCTGTCTTTTCTTACAATTCTTTTCAATTTCCGTAACCTTCCCCTTCTCGGCCTTGCTTGCGACATAAATGTCTTTTCATATCTGTTCGTCTATACTTGCTGATTCTATCATGGTTTCGATTGCTCCCTCGGGATAATTATGTCAACTGGCATCCTTCAATATCTCATGATAGGGATCATTTTCTTCTGTCAGTCTCAACATATTTTGACTTTTGCTGTTGTTGATTGTCTATTATTCGTATAAATATTTGTAATCATGTATCACAATTATTCCATTTGTTCTTCACCAATGTATGTTATATATTTTATATTATTAGTTAAGGTGTATTTATGTTATTAGATAAGGTGTATATATTTCTTTGTGAGGATCTTTTTAGTAGAAAAATGTATATATATATTGTTGTTGCCAAATAATAAAAAATTAATAGTACAATGGGCGAAAAATCTATGTTTGTGTTGATTTTGTCAAATAATTTGAGCGTCCGACTCGCGTCATTTGTTTCAAAACATATGCAGCTATTCTTTTAAACAAACCCCTGCCCAGTAGCTGGTGGATAGGTGATTGTTATGATGTAAAATTTTCTGCGATCAGATGAGAACTCTATAATTTATCCACGATCTCTACAGATGTAAATTCAAGTCGAAATTCAGAGTAAATGAAGTCAATTTCGGGGTTAGGGCACCAATAACTTGACATTTTTCCGTTATGCGCCACAATGACTAAGGTGCTCATATTTATTCAAAAGTACAGGGCACAGTGAACAGATGAATGCCAAATTCGCTGCCAAATAATACAAACTAACGGACTTGTGGGCAAAAAATCCTTCATTTTTATGATAATTTTCTCAAATAATTGATAAAATCGGCATTCTGACGGGTGTCCGTCTCTCTTGATTTAATTCAAAACTAATGCAGGTATTCTTTTAAACAAACCACTGTCCAATAGCCGGAGGACAGGTGATTGTTATGCTGTAAAGTTATCCTCGATCAGATGAGAATTCTATAATTTGTGAACGATTTCTTGAGATGTAAATTCAAGACGAAAATAAGCGCGAATAAAGCCTTTTTTGGGGTCAAGGCAATAATGAATTGCTTTGGTTCCCGTTGTTTATTACATTGCCCTAGCTGGTTATATTTGTTCAATAGTACAGGGCATAATGAACAGATGAATGCCAAATTTGTTGCCAAATAATACAAATTAACGGACTTATGAGGGAAAAATCGTACATTTTTATGCTGATTTTGTCAAATAATATAAAAAAGCGGAATTCTGACGGGTGTCCGTCTCTCATCATTTGATTCAAAACTAATGCATGTATTCTTTTAAACAAACAGTTGCCCAATAGCTGGGGAACATGTGATTGTAATGGTGTAAAGTTTTCTGCGATCAGATAAGAACTCCACAAGCTGTTGAACATTTCTATAGATGTAAATTCAAGTCGAAAATCAGCGTAAGTATATCCAAAATTGGGATCATGGCAATAACGAATTGATCTTGGTCTCATTTTGTGCCTCATTTGACTTAGATGGTTATGTTTATTCGATAGTACAGGGAATAGGGAAACAGGCGAATGCCAAATTTGTTACCAAATAATAAAAATTAACGAACTTATGAGGGAAAAATCCTTCATTTTTATGATGATTTTGTCAAATAATAAAAAAAAAATCGGAATTCTGACGGTTGTCCGTCTTTCGTCATTTGGTTCATAACCAATGCAGGTATTTTTTCAAACAAACCGTTGCCCAATAGCCAGAGGGCAGACGATTGTAATGGTGTACAGTTTTCAGCGATCAGAAAAGAACTCCATAATCTGTAGACAATTTCTATAGATGTAAACTCAAGTCGAAAATCAGCGTAAGTAAAGCCAATTTTTGGGTCAGGGCAATGCTTAATTGGTCTGGTTCCCGTTTTGCGCCACATTGACCAAGTTGGTTATATTTATTCAATAGTGCAGTGTTTACGGAACAGGGGAATGCCAAATTTGTTACCAAATAATAAAAACTAGCGGACTTATGAGGGAAAAAACCTTCATTTCTATGATGATTTTGTCAAATAATTTTAAAACTCGCGATTCTGTCGGGTGTCCGTCTCTCGTCGTTTGATTCAAAGCTGATGCAGGTATTCTTTTAAACAAATCGTTGCCCAATAGCCAGAGAGCAGTTGATTGTAATGCTGTACAGCTTTCGGCGATCAGAAAAGAACTCCATAATCTGTAGACAATTTCTATAGATGTAAATTCAAGTCGAAAATCAGCGTAAGTAACTAGCCTGCTTTAGTAAAAGTTTCTGTTTCAGTCGATTTAAACGTTAAAATAATAAATTTTATACCAAAATGCAGCTCACTATATGCGCAAGATAATCTTTGCAATCAAAAGCCGGAATATTTCTGTATTCTACGGCAATTATTATAGCCAGTAAGCTTAATTTTCAAAAAATCTTCTAAAATCGGGGTATTCTGAAATGATATAATATTGCAATTTAATTCAAATTATTTGCCGAATGAGAAATGAAATCGAATCAATTCCCCAAACACACCGGTTTGGTCTAGCAGAAGTTTAAATAAATAAAGAAATAAATCAATAAATACAAAGTTTATAATTCAAATCTGTCTCGGGATTTACGAGGAAATAAAAATTAACCTAAATGTGCTGAATTAGGGAGCATGTCGGATTATTCTTTTCAATTTCTAGGTTTTTTCAAATGTGTTTTTCGTTTATTTCAATATAATGCTCAATTAGTATTCAATAAATAATGATATATATTGTATTTCCATTAAAATATATATGTGAACAGCTGAAAAAAATCTCACGTGAGAGAATGCTGACAAAATCCGCTGATTTTTTGGATTCCCGCTGACAAAATCAGCTGATTTTCGTGGTATAGGCAATCCCAGGTTAATTGGATCAGCTGATTTGGAAGGAATCAGCGGATTTAGAAATCCGCTGAAAATCTGCTGATTTTGGGTCAGGCTGTTGAGGTTGACTCTAGTCCGACTTTGTGAAGAGACATGAGAGGTGTAGCATAAGTGGGAGCTTTGGCGCAATTGAAATACCATTACTTTCATCGTTTCTTTACTTATTCAGTTAAGCGGAGAGCGGGGCACAAGCTGCTCGATTCTGGAATTAAGCTCTAGACTTTTAGCCGAGGGTGATCCGCTCTGATGACAGTGTCAGGCGGAGAGTTTGACTGGGGCGGTACATCTGTCAAATGGTAACGCGGGTGTCCTAAGGTGAGCTCGGCGAGGACAGAAACCTCGCGTGGAGTAAAAGGGCAAAAGCTCATTTGATTTTCAGTACGAATACAGACCGTGAAAGCGTGGCCTATCGATCCTTTTGATATTATGAGTTTTAAGCACGATGTGTCAGAAGAGTTACCACAGGGATACCTGGCTTGTGGCAGCCAAGCGTTCATAGCGACGTTGCTTTTTGATCCTTCGATGTCGGCTCTTCCCATCATTGTATTATCTCCCGATTTATGTACTACATGGATCCTAACGGAGTGAACCTGAATGCACTGAAATCCGTCAAGAAGGTAGATACAATGCATTTTGTCTTAATAAAAGTCAATCATTCTGTGAAGTTAGTGGTAGCAAGGAAATAGGATTTCGCTGAATAATATTGTATCAGGTCATCAAATGTCTCACACTCATGTGTTTTCATTCGTAATATTCCAGGCCCAAGAATATTTCTACGCCCTCAAGGAAGTGGGACTTATGAGCCAGACGATAAAGAATTACCAGAAATCCGTTTCCACCTCCCTAACTTATCTCCTCGCGTCTACTCATGTTCACGACGAACAAGCAGCTCCATCAAGACGCGACCCACCTACGGGATTGTGTAGCGACCTGGGGCAAATCTACAAGCCGAGGCGTGGCACGAGAGGAAGTCAGTAAAAAGGTCGACCGACAGAAGGCTGCTATCAAGACGTCCGATGATGTTCAGCTGCTATTGAAGGTATGTATATGAATCTTTCTGATTATAGGTTAATTTACACATCTATTCAAACTATATATCCAGTTTGCTACTTAAATGTGATAGAATTTACTAGAAGCCAATTCCACAAGGCTGTCAAAGAGTTACCGAATACTTTCTAATCAACCATTTTTTTCTTTACTTTACAGGTTAAAGAAGCGGAGTTTTTATCTGCCATAAATGATAAAAACTCGGAAGATAATTACGTTCTGGTATTGAATTATCTAACCGCCCTGCTTGGACTTCGCCATTACCAAAGGAAGTCCGTGGTGGAGAATTTTCTTGTGGAAGAATGGGTGGCCGGGTAAGTTGAATTATTTAAGAAATTTACACAGAATATAACGTAATTTCCCATTGAGTACTTACTATATGTTACGATATGAAACAGTAATTCTTCAGTCAGCTTTCAAAAACGTTATTTCAATCCTGTCAATAAATGTAATATAACAGTGGTATTTTATATTTGTAGAGACACACGGATATTGGACGAAAAAACGTACACGATTTTTTATGTGAAGGAGCAAATATATTTCAAGACATTTCGACCCATCTACGCCTCAAAAGAAGGAGCCAAAAAGATTTATAATCTTTCAAACGACCTGCAGAGATTTCATTCCAAGTAAGTATCTTATTTTATCTTGATGAAGCAAATGTTATTGAAGCAAATATTCTCTCAGAAATACATTCCGTTATAATCTTTTTGATATTATTAACTGGTTTTGGGTATTATAACTTGTTTACTTGTCCATAACTGTTACATTTACCAGTCAATCTACATGAATTTCTCCCATTATTTTTAGGAACAACGTGCCACACGTCACGATTAGTGACGCTCGAATACAAATGGAGACATCAACGAAGGGATCGAACCTCTCCGGGAGTGACCTCACCCTGGCCGAGGACCACTTATGGACTGCAGACCGGTTTTATGGACTGAAAAAGCCAATCAACGTCTGCAAGGCCAGGCAACTGATGGATCGACTCAGGTAATTAAACATTTCAATAGCTCATGAAAATATAGTCTTATAATTTCTCAAATTATACACATTTGTTTGTATCTTTAATTTAAATACTAGAAAAATATATCTCCGATCATCTGTATTACTTATCATATTGATATTCCTAATAATATGCTACTTTTATTAAATTAGGAACGAGCCAAGGCAAACACAAGAAGGCCAGACACCACGTGTGCCGAGAGAAGATAACCCTCAACCACGAGAAGGCCAGACACCATCTGTGCTGAGAGAAGATGACGCTGAACCACGAGAAGGCCAGACACCATCTGTGCCGAGAGAAGATAACCCTCAACCACGAGAAGGCCAGACACCATCTGTGCTGAGAGAAGATGACGCTCAACCACGAGAAGGCCAGACACCATCTGTGCTGAGAGAAGATAACCCTCAACCACGAGAAGGCCAGACACCATCTGTGCCGAGAGAAGATAACCCTCAACCACGAGAAGGCCAGACACCATCTGTGCTGAGAGAAGATGACGCTCAACCACGAGAAGGCCAGACACCATCTGTGCTGAGAGAAGATAACCCTCAACCACGAGAAGGCCAGACACCATCTGTGCTGAGAGAAGATGACGCTCAACCACGAGAAGGCCAGACACCATCTGTGCTGAGAGATGATGACGCTCAACCACGAGAAGGCCAGACACCATCTGTGCTGAGAGAAGATGACGCTCAATCACGAGAAGGCCAGACACCATCTGTGCTGAGAGATGATGACGCTCAACCACGAGAAGGCCAGACACCATCTGTGCTGAGAGAAGATAACCCTCAACCACGAGAAGGCCAGACATCATCTGTGCTGAGAGAAGAGAGAGAGAGAGAGAGAGAGAGAGAGAATTTAGGCTTAACGTCGCATTCAGCAATATTTCAGCTATATAGCGACGATCAAACAAAACTCTAAGTAATCAATTCACTTAACTCGGTAAACTAATGCGTTAAAACAGGTACAAACATTAAAATTTGTACAACAAACCAATCTCTCTCAGATAACCTAAAATACAATCCTCTTTCACTCTGCTAAAAAGATCCTCCAGCGTAGCCGCTCGATAAAAAGTATCCCTTACAGTCTTAAAATCTATGCAGTCTATGAGAATATGTTTCACGGTGAGATCTTCATGGCAAGGTATACACCTTGAAATCGGCTCCTGTTTTAGTAAATATTCATGAGTAAATCGTGTGTGACCGATCCTACATCGTCTAATCATGGCCTGGTCGAAACGTTTATGACTGTTCAGGTGAGTATAACCAACCGTTTTTTTGAACTCGTGAAGTTTGTTATTATCCATAATATCCCATAAAGATTGAAACAGCTTTCTTACATAAGCGCAGATAGATGGTCTGAAATCGCTGTATGGTATTCCAACAGGGTCAACTTCTGCATCTAGAGCTGCCTTAGCCAATGTATCCGCTTCAGTGTTGCCTTTGATGTCCACGTGACTAGGCACCCAACAAAACACAATATCTATCTGCTGATCAAATCTGGTGTCATATAATTGTAGAATTTCCAAGATAGTGGGATGAGTGGAATTTCCATTTTTAATTGCTTTAAGGCATGACAGTGAATCTGAGAATATGACATATTTTCTCCTTCTAGTGGATCCAATACCTTCTAAAGCTGATAATAGAGCTTTTGCTGCTGCAGTAAATATGGAACTTTTACCTGGCAGTCGATACGTTTGAGGTTTGGAACTAAAGATAGTAGCACATGCTACTCTCTCACCATCTTTAGAACCGTCTGTATAAATAGCCTGATGTGAACTGTATTTCTCTCAGTAGACCAAATTCTTGTGTATAAACGAGCTGGCTCGTGTCTGCCTTTTTATATTTAGTCAGTGAAATATCTACCTCTGGCGTGGCTAACTGCCATGGTGGAGTTGGCAAGAGCTCGTTAGGTAAAATCTGACTAACTTTAATACCAGCTGCTACAAGGTGTGGTTTCATACGGATTCCAAGAGGTGGAATAATCGAGGGTTTTCCGAATATAAATCTGCGTACTCAGGGTTGAAAACACAGTTATATGCAGGATTTGAGTGGTTCGAACGCAGTTTTGTGATATATTGCAGCGATAATTTAATTCTCCGAAGTTCTAAAGGAAATTCATCCGCTTCCACATACAAGCTTTCTTTGGGTGATGTTCTGAACGCACCGAGGCAAAGCCTTAGTCCTTGATGGAGAATAGGATCTAGCTTTGCCAAGTTTGACTTGCTTGCACCATTGTAAACAATAGAACCATAATCGAGTTTTGAACGAACAAGCGATCGATATAAATGAATGAGAGTTTGCTGATCTCCTCCCCACTTATAGCTGGCAACGACTTTCAACAAATCTAAAGCTTTCGTGCATTTGGCTTTTAAGCAATTTATATGTGATTTGAATGTTAGTCGTTGATCAAACAATATGCCTAGAAATTTGACCTCTTTTACCACTTTGATTTCAGTTCCATCTAATTTTAGTTCTGGATCTTTGTGCTGGAAATATTTTCTGCAAAAGTGTATACAATTTATCTTAGCTCTGGAGAATTTGAAACCATTTTCCAGACACCATTTCTGAATTCTGTGTAGACAAAGTTGTAATGTTCTCTCAATACTGTGTATACTTTTCCCACTACACGATATATTGAAATCGTCTACAAAAAGCCATCAATTGATTTATTCAGAACTGCAGCCAGGCTGTTGATCTTAATACTAAACAGAGTAGTAGACAAAATACTGCCCTGTGGGACACCCTGGTCTTGATCAAAATGATCAGACATAGACAATTCCAAATTCGTTCGGGTACAACTATCATTCAAAAAGTTGGAAATAAAAACGGGTAAACGACCTTTTAATCCCATCTTTTGTAGATCTTTAAGAATCCCGTATTTCCATGTAGTATCGTAGGCTTTTTCTAAATCAAAAAAGATAGAAACCACATGTTCGTTCTTGGCGAAAGCATTCTTAACAAACGAATCTAATCTGACTAAATGATCAATGGTACTTCTATTTTTTCGGAAACCAGCTTGAATATCAGTAAGTTTCTTTTCAGTTTCCAGGTACCAAACAAGGCGATCATTTATCATGCGTTCCATTGTTTTGCAGACACAACTAGTCAGTGAAATAGGACGATAATTACCAGGATCTGTATGGTCACGACCAGGCTTTGGTACTGGTATAACTATGGCAAGATATTGACAACAATTATTTCTATATTCGAACTTGACAATTTGATAATTTCATGGAATTCTATTGATTAAACTGTAATTTCATCTAACTAGATAGATTATATCGACGGACAGCTTGCTTTTGTTTTTGACTGGTAGGTGGGTTAACGGAAAGTGTCCAGTCCTTTATTTACGGCAACGTCGATTTGTTTCGTGGCCTCTGTTGATCATATCCCGATGAAATAAGAAAGCCTATCAATAGAAAGACACATAAAAGACCCAGAATAGTAAGAGCATGGGTACTTGTCAGGAACCACTATTGAAATGCTGTTTTTATTTTCACTCCTTCTGTGCCAGAAATCCGCACTTAGGTTTGAGCACACTTATTATTACAGTGCATTATAATTTATCTACAGGTCGATAGTTCATGCTGTTGTTGCTCATGCCTCATACGACCGAATAATCCTACTTTTGAATTCACTGCTATTTAGACCTCTGGTCTTTCTTTTCTCGTGGTTCCTGAACGAATGATGAATACCTAGACCCTATGGTTTATTACCCTATATTTATGTGATAGAATCATGTCATTTTTTCCCCCATACCAAGCAGGCTCATCGGCCAGTAAAGATAAGATGTAGGTCCTTCAGATGGCCACTCTTCCCAGCATTAACCATGACCTGAGTCTCATAACTGACTGGGCCGCCCGGTGGTTAGTTGACTTTAATGCTTCTAAAACAATCTCCCTTTTGATATCGAGGCGACTACATCAATCTCATGTTGATATTGTCTTCGACAAGAACCTGGTGACTGCTTCATTGAATCATAAACATCTCGGACTAACTCTCAATAATAGGGCTACATGGCACGACCATATAGAGAACATAATAGTTACAGCACAACGCAAATTATCCATTCTGAGGGGCTTAAAGTATTTGTTGGACCGAAAAAGCCTGGAAATTATGTACAAAAGTTTTATTAGACCAAGTTTAGAGTATGCCGATATCGTTTGGGATAATATAGACAATATCCTAGTTAACAAATTAGAAAACATCCAGAAAGAATCACTGTGAGTGATTACTGGCCTCACAAGAAGCTGTTCATCTGAAACTTTGTACACCGAGTCCGGTTTCGAATTGTTATCCACCAGACGATATATGCATCGTCTTGCCATGCTATACAAAATAGTCAATGGTATGGCCCCTTTAGCACTGAATAGACATCTTCCTCCACTCGCACGTGACAGAAACCCATATCATATACGTCATTTGGATCAATTCACACCACACCGGTGCCGCACTGAACTCTTCCGTAGTTCGTTTTTCCCAGCTACAATTCGTGATTGGAATACTCTACCCGTTCCCGTGAGGAATTCTGCTTCCCTTATATGTGTTGTAATTTTTTCCTGTATATGACGAGATTCTGCTGGTGGACGTTTCGTCCCCGAGGCCCGCCCCCTGTACAGACCTTTTGGTCTTTGATATATGTTGGCACTTGTGAGAAGTTGATGCTGGGTCGACATCGGGCATTACAGACTAGTCTTTTGTGTTAAATGCCGTCATTTACATCTGACGACGATACAGCTCACCAATCTCCAATGTACGAGTTGTCACAGCGAAACAGCTCACCAATTACCAGTATACGAGTTGTCAGTTTTTTTCTAGCTCTACAGCGGGTAGAAAGTGGTCCGATCCGACACGGAAGCGGATGCAAGAGATGGGGCTCTACTCCCAGCATCCGCTGTCGGATCAGCATCTGACCGAATTCCTCCGTCACCTAGAGACTGCACGGGAGTTGAACACGAAGGCGGCCCGGCAAACCGTGCAGAACATCTCCAGGTTTATGTTCTTCATGGATCCTAACGGAGTGAACCTGGATTCTCTTAAATCCACCAAGAAGGTAAATACAATGCATTTTGTTTTAATAAAAGTCAATCATACCGTGGAGTTAGTGGTAGCAAGGAGAAAGATTTCTTTTCGCTGAATAATACTTTATCAGGTCATCAAATGTCTCACACTCAAACATTGTTTTCATTCTTTATATTCCAGGCCCAAGAATATATCTACGCCTTGAAGGAAGCGGGACTTATGAGTCAAACAGTAAAGAACTACCAGAAGTCCATAGCAACATACCTGACCTACCTGCTAACATCCACCGACATGTTCAGGTCGAACAAGCCTCTCCACGAGGACGTGACACACCTTCGGGATTGTGTATCCACCTGGGGCAAATCAACCAGTCGAGGCGTGGCTCGAGAGGAAGTCAGCAAAAAGGTCGACGGGCAGAAGGCGCCTATCAAGACGTCCGATGACGTTCAACGGCTATTGAAGGTATGTATATGAATCTTTCTAGGTTAATTTACTCATACGTTCAAACTATATATCCAGTTTGCTACTTAACTGTGATAGAATTTACTAGCAGCCAATTCCACAAGCCTGTCTAAGAGTCTCAAATTCTTTCTAATCAGCAATTTTTTCTTCACTTTACAGGTTAAAGAAGCAGAATTTTTAGCTGCTTTGAAGGACAACCACCCAGAAGAGAACTACGTCCTCGTACTGAATTATCTGACAGCACTGCTGGGACTTCGCCATTATCAGCGAAAGTCCGTGGTTGAGAATTTCCTGGTGGAAGAATGGGTGACTGGGTAAGTTGAATTTTCTAACTATATTCTATTTACACAAAATATAACGAAATTTCCCATTGAGTACTTACTATAAGTTACGATGTGAAACAACAATTCTTCAGTCAGTTTTCAAAAACGTTATTTCAATCCTGCCAATAAATGTAATTTAACAATGATGTTTTATATTTGTAGAGACACACGGATATTGGATGAGGAGACATACACGATATTTTATGTCAAGGAGCACAAAACCGCGAACACACAGCCTGCCATCTTCTGTTTAAACCAGAAAGAGCTCGAGGTATGTACTCATTCATGTTATGTAACATTAAATGTGATTTAAATATTCAACACATGGGACAGTCGATAATAGCTAAATTGTACACTGTATCACTGCACAACATCAATTATTCAGTTTAATGTTTAAATCTAATATTCATACATATTTATATTTTCAGTGGTTCCAAATATACTTCGAGAAATTTCGACCGATACATGCGTCGAAAGAGGGAGCTATGTCGTCACACTTCTTCTTGTCGACATCTGCAAAAAAGATTTATAATCTTTCGAACGACCTACAGAGGTTTCATTCCAAGTAAGTATATTACTCTATCTTGATAGCGCAAATGTTATTGGAGCAAATATTCTCTCGAAAATAATCTCTTTTATATTATTAACTGGTTTTGGTATTATAACTTGTCTACTTGTCCCTAACTGTTACATTTACCAGTCAATTTACATGAATTTCTTCCATTATTTTTAGAAACAACGTGCCACACATCACGATAAGCGACGCCCGGATCCAGATGGAGACATCAACAAAAGGATCTGACCTCTCCGGGAGTGACCTGACCCTGGTAGAGGACTATCTGTCCCATTCAAACAACGTTGCAGACCGTTTTTATAGGCTGAAGACGCCGATCAATGTTTGCAAGGCCAGGCAATTGATGGATCGACTCAGGTAATTAAACATTTCAATCGCTCATATGAAAATATAGCATTATAATTTCTCAAATTATATGCACATTTTTTATCTTTAATTTCATTACTAGAAAAATATAATTCCGATCATCTGTATTACTTATCATAATGATATTTTCTAATAATATGCTATTTTTTTATTAAATTAGGATTGAGCCAAGCCAACCCCGCGCCAACCAGACACCATCCCTACCGAGGACAGAGAGTCCGCAACCGTCAACCTCTACCGAGACGGCTGAAGAATCCACAATTCCCACAGAAGCGCCCCCTCATAGATCAGGGTATGTCTAATATTTCATTCGTTCTTTTCACTTATACACAGCTGTTCAATTCTTAATTACGTTATTTTAGACAGATTACAATATTGACAATATCTAATTCTCAATTGTATCCAATTATTGGAAGATAAACGTATAAATGAAATTAATTATTTTATTAAAGTTGTGATCATTTTCTTTCCGTAGGAAAATCGCTGCTGCCTACGGGGATGTGAATGGAGAGCGCAGAGCAGCATTCCGTCGCCTTCTAGAGGAATATCCTGTGTCAGCCACCGGCAAAGCCCCGAAAGTTGTGGTGGCTACCAGGCTGTACCCACTCAACGGCAAGAGCATCATCAATATGTGGGCGTATGAACAGAAGCAGCTTAGGGTGCAGCAAGTAATCGGTATGTATTTTGCCACATCATTAACTCGAACGCTATGATGAATATGCATATAGTATATCGATAACCGTTTAGTTATATAATTTAAGCAAGCTCGATATACCCTAATCATTCAGTTTTTACGTTGAAACAAGGATTTCGTGTTTTAATGCAGTATTAATATTATTTTACTTGGCTTTTACAGATCATTTCAAGAGGCGCAAACCGGCCGACAAGGAGGCACGGAAGTATCTTTCCGAACAAGGCTGGCCCACTAATCTTTCGGCTACAGTGGGGAGCAGGTGGCGACCCGCCTACACCGAGAGGGAGCACCTGCCTATGGAGGAGAGCCTGCAGCACGTGACCACCCAGTCTTGGCCGGGCTTATGTACCGGCCAACACTCAGAGCGAGGGACCATCGCCATCACGACGAAGCCCTTCGGCAAAGGGACAGTGGTAGTCGATTACCACGGAGAGGTCCTTTCCTTTGCCGAAGGGCTGAAACGACAGGAAGAGG
Organism: Hanleya hanleyi; assembly: GCA_036873755.1. NCBI lineage: Eukaryota > Metazoa > Mollusca > Polyplacophora > Lepidopleurida > Hanleyidae > Hanleya > Hanleya hanleyi. The sequence continues at coordinate 109,469 of JAVTVY010029763.1, read as the reverse complement.
TCACCGAACAGGGTTACATCATGTTCTCCAAAACCCATGGACTTGCCATCGACGCCTCCAGCGAGAGCTGTTCGTGTCACCCGGGTGTCACCCTCTTTGGGCGCCTCGTGTCACATTCCAGGAAGCGTGCAAGAATCAATTTGAAACCTGAATGTTTGGTGGTTAGTGACAAAAAAGTTGTTGTATTACGTGCCACGAGAGATCTTGTGTCTGGTGAAGAACTCTACTTCGACTATGGTGTGAAACGGAATCAAAACAACGAAGGCGCAGAGTTATCATGGCTCGATTCCTAAGAATTTAGTTAGAAATACCTGAGAGTTTGTTATCCTAAATATTTTTGAACCTTTAACTGTATTAAATTTATGTCTTAATATGTAATAAACGGATTCAGCTTAACTTGTGTGTAATGTTCATTTTTTATTGCTTTTTTATTCGATTTACATGTTCTGAAACCGGGAAACTTCACAGATCAGTGATTTTGTGGTGCACATTTCCAACTTCCAGGTATTTCCAACTAAATTCTTAGGAAGGCTCATGGCAGCATTACAGCTCATATTTTGTTATTTAATATTTTTATTTAAATGTTATATTTACATATTAAAGATTAATAACATGCTATTGTATGTTCCAGAGTCTCTTCCTAAGAATTAAAATGTTTGAAAAAAATCGAAAAGTATAAAGGCTAATAACAGCCTCAAGCTTATATTTGTTAGCGTTTTCGTTAGTTATTGCGCCTTTCACGTCTAGAACAGATCAGTTTCTCTTACTATATATTATTGCAATGCACTGTAAATAGGCTAAACACTTTATAAACACTTGATGTGTCTCAAAATAAAACACTAGTGTCTCAAAATTAAACACTAGTGTTTAAAATCAAAACACTAGTGTTTTAGTGGCACGGAGAAAGTGTTTATCACAAATACAAAAACACTTTTTCTCAAGTGTTTTAATCGCAAACACTTCATAAACACATGAATCCTAAGTGTTTCGCTTTAAAACACTAGTGTTTTAATAGACCATAAGTGTTTTGAGAAAAGGGGAAAGGGGTATAACTTTGCTGATTTTTTTTTGGAACAAGCAGCCAGAGGATGCTAAGTCCCCCGCCGAAATAGCAGCAATATTTTTTAGCATTGTTGGTCTCGAGGGGATATACATGAGGGAGGCAACTGCTATACTTCATAGGCGTTGGATGCGGAAGGTCTTTCTGGCTTCCCAAGTTTTAAAATCAACTTAGAACGGTTGACTGAACATTTTTTGCTTCTGTAAATTAGCTTCCATGCAATGAAGCATGGAAATTATGTAAGCGAGAAGCGACCCCAAGTGACATCTCAAGGCATATTATCAGAAAACCAAATTTGACAAGAAGCTGAATGCATCCTCAACCTATTGTCTGGAAACCAAATTTTAAAATTTGCCACCAGGTGTCGTCACCTGTAGGTGCAAGTGGGCGAAATGCAATCCCAAGGATCATCTCATGACATGGTGTATCAGCATACAAACTTTGGGAAGAATCTGAAAAGGGGTTATTGCCCGGAAACCAAATTTAGATTTGTATGCACAAGTGTGCGAAACACAATCCCAAGTGACATCTTATGGCACATGAATACCAAATTTGAGAAGAATCCGATGAGCAGTTGTCAAATTATTGCCAGAAACAAATTTCAGATTTTTCCACCAGGTGTCGCCACCAGTATGCAAAAGCAGGTGAAATACAATCTCAAGGGACATATCATAGCATGGTACCTGTATACCAAATTGGAGAAAAATTTGATGAGCGAAATCAAATTTAGATTTGAGACGAGGTGGTGCTACCTGTAAGCACAAGTGGGCGAAACGCAATCCTAAGCGACATCATATGTCATGATATATTCATACCAGATTTAAGAAGAATCTGACGAGCGGTTCTCAAGTTATTACCCGGAAATAAATCTGGTATTTCGCCACCAAGTGGCACCACCTGTAAGTAAAAGTGAGAGCGAAACGCAATCCCACGCAACATCTCCTGGCATGATACATGCATGCTAAATTTGAGGAGATTCCGATGAGCGGTTCTCAAGTTAACCGCTGAAAACAAATTTTGATTTTAACACCTGATGGCGCCACCTATAGGCGCAAGTGGGCGAAATGCAATCTCAAGCGACATCTTAGGCCATGGTATTACCTGGAGACAAATTTGGGATTTTGCCACCACGTGGCGCCACCTGTAAGTGCAAGTGAGTGAAAGGCAATCCCATGCAACATCTCCTGGCATGGTAAATGCATGCTAAATTTGAGAAGAATCCGATGAGCATGCAGTTCTCAAGTTATTGGCCAAAAACAAATTTCAGATTTTGTCATCAGCTGGCGTCACTTTCTGAGCAGAAGTGGATAACGCACTCCCAAGCAACATCTCATGGCAAGGTACAATGTATATGCATGCCTAATTTGGGAATAATTTGATGAGCAGTTGCCCGCAAACCAATACGATTGGAGGCATGCCTTTTGCATCTTTAGTAAAGGAAACATTCATTATTTGTGAAGAAAGTAAAAACGTAAAACTTAGGGAAAACATCATTAACATGGCCCCATAAGATAACTTGAGGGTATCCACATACCAAATTTAAAAGAATCCATTAAGGTCCAACAGTTACTGTCCGGAAATGCAATTTTACCTTGGCCCTCAGGTAGCGCCATGTGTAGGCAGATAGGCATAAAAAATAATCCCAACCGAGATCTTGAAGCAAGATCCCTTGACATTGGAAATAGAAAATGTTAACTTGGCCTACAGGTGGCGCCACCTATGAGCAGATCGACAAGAAAAACAATACTAAGTGAAACCTTCAGGTAAGGTACATGTATACCAAGTTCATTATTAAGTATTAAAAAGTTATTGTCTGGAAACATAATTTTAAATTTACCCCCAGGTGGCACCACCTATATGTGGATCGGCATGAAAAACAATGCCAAACGAGAAATTGAGGCGAGGTACCTACACACCAAATTTGGAATGAATCGGTTCAAGTTTTTAAAAGTTATTGTCTGGAAACACTTAACTTAGCTTTCAGGTAGTCCCCCCTTTCAACATGAAAAACATTCTCAAGCCAGATCTTGAGACAAGGTACCACCACACCAAATTTGGAAAGAATCCTTAAGGTTTTCAAAAGTTATTGTCTGGAGATGCAATTTAATTTGGCCCAAGGTGGCGCCACCCAGAAGCGGATTGGCAAGAAAAACAATTCCAAGCAAAAATATATACATGTAGACAAGGGATCCATTTACCAAATACAAAAACATGGGTCTGTGCCTGATAAATTGAAACCTTTTGGGGCTGCAATTATCCCAATATTGCAGACATTAAGACACAAATTTCAGCTTCTGCCAAGATATATTGGAGATATATATGCTCAAACACAATATATGAGGGTCGGGCGAGGGCTAGTTTGGGAGAGAGAGGGTGCGGCTCGGCGCCCTGGGGATGGAGACATGCTCTTCTTGAGGGTAGTGGTAGGTGTGCTGACATGAAAGCCATAGAAAGCTCCCTGTACATGAAACAACCACACTGACAACTGCATGCCATCATCTATCACAGTCCGAAAAACCACAAGGTGGAATTCAATTCAATTCAGGAAATTGATCATATGCACAGTGTGCACCCAAACTTTAGGAACTCAGTTGTAATTAATATAGCAAGTTACACTGTGGACACAAATGGTTCCTGCAGAAGCTTTAGGGTAAATCATATGATATGAGATACAATTATTTGATAGCAAAATTGAAGAAAATGTTGTCCTTCATTTAAGATGACACGAAATTTAAAAAACAGGGGTTCGGTACTGCGGGGATTTCCCCGCCAGTTATTTCATATTATACTTCTGAAATATAATAAGGTTCATGCAAAAGCTTTAGGGTAAATCATATGATGTGGAATAGAATGATTTCATAGCAAAGTTGAAGGAAATGTCCTTCATTTAAGGCGACACAAAATTCAAAACTAACATAGGTTCGTTACTGCGGGGATCAGTTATTTCATATTATACTTCTGAAAAAAAATATGGTTCCTGCAAAAGCTTTAGTGTAAATCATATGATGTGGAATAGAAGGACTGGACAGCAAATTTAAGAAAATGGTGTCCTTCTTTTAAAGCGACATGAAATTCCAAACAGCGAGAAGCGGAAGAAAGAAGAACAAATGACAAACGCATTTAGGCATTTAGGGATGCCTAATTATTAGACAAAGCATTTGGAAATTATCGCTTCTGAAGAATTTGAATGGAAACCACGGACATGAACAGAAGATTGGAACAAGACCCAGTCTCAGTGGCGCCACCTTCAGGTGGATCTTGCTGAAACGCAATACCAACCCATGTCTGGTCACAAGGAGTGTATATGCTAAATTTCGAAGGAATCCGACAAATCTTTTGGAAGTTATCGCCTGTGAAGGATTTGAACAGACACAGACACAAAGAGAGCCAGACCCATTTTAACTGGAACGGGCATGAAGAAGTGAAACTCAGTGGTGCCACCTTCAGGCAAATGTTACTGAAATCCAGTACGCAACTGTGTCTTCTCATAAAGAATGCGTGTGCCAAATTTCGAAAGAATCCAAGAAAGCGTTTGGAAGTTATCGCTTGTAACTGACATCCACGGACAAAAAGAAGCAAGATTCATTTTGACCCAGTGGCGCCACCTTCAGGCAGATGTTGCTGAAATGCGATACCGACTGGCGTCTTGTCGCAAGGAATGCGTATGCCGAATTTCGGAAGAATCCAACAGAGCGTTGGGAAGTAATCATTCGAACAGACATGCACGGACACATAGAAGCAAGAACCATTTTGACCCAGTGGCTCCACCTTCAGGCAGATGTTGCTGAAATGCGATACTGAATGGCGTCTTGTCGCAAGGAATGCGTATGCTGAATTTCGGAAGAATCCAACAAAGCGTTAGGAAGTAATCATTCGAACCGACATGCACGGACATGCACGGACACGCACGGACACATAGAAGCAAGACCCATTTTGACCCAGTGGCGCCACCTTCAGGCAGATGTTGCTGAAACGCGATACCGACTGGTGTCTTGTCGCAAGGAATGCGTATGCCGAATTTCGGAAGAATCCAACAAAGCGTTAGGAAGTAATCATTCGAACCGACATGCACGGACATGCACGGACACATAGAATCAAGAACCATTTTAAAGTCCCTGGCCGCATTGCGGCGGGGGACAATTATCGCTTGTGAAGAATTTGAATGGAAACCACGGACATGCACAGAAGATTGGAACAAGACCCAGTGGCGCCACCTACAGGCGGATCTTGCTGAAACGTAATACCAACAGACGTCTTGTCGCAAAGAATGCAGATGCCAAATTTCGGAGGAATCCGACAAAGCACCCAGAAGCGGATTGGCAAGAAAAACAATTCCAAGCAAAAATATATACATGTAGACAAGGGATCCATTTACCAAATACAAAAACATGGGTCTGTGCCTGATAAATTGAAACCTTTTGGGGCTGCAATTATCCCAATATTGCAGACATTAAGACACAAATTTCAGCTTCTGCCAAGATATATTGGAGATATATATGCTCAAACACAATATATGAGGGTCGGGCGAGGGCTAGTTTGGGAGAGAGAGGGTGCGGCTCGGCGCCCTGGGGATGGAGACATGCTCTTCTTGAGGGTAGTGGTAGGTGTGCTGACATGAAAGCCATAGAAAGCTCCCTGTACATGAAACAACCACACTGACAACTGCATGCCATCATCTATCACAGTCCGAAAAACCACAAGGTGGAATTCAATTCAATTCAGGAAATTGATCATATGCACAGTGTGCACCCAAACTTTAGGAACTCAGTTGTAATTAATATAGCAAGTTACACTGTGGACACAAATGGTTCCTGCAGAAGCTTTAGGGTAAATCATATGATATGAGATACAATTATTTGATAGCAAAATTGAAGAAAATGTTGTCCTTCATTTAAGATGACACGAAATTTAAAAAACAGGGGTTCGGTACTGCGGGGATTTCCCCGCCAGTTATTTCATATTATACTTCTGAAATATAATAAGGTTCATGCAAAAGCTTTAGGGTAAATCATATGATGTGGAATAGAATGATTTCATAGCAAAGTTGAAGGAAATGTCCTTCATTTAAGGCGACACAAAATTCAAAACTAACATAGGTTCGTTACTGCGGGGATCAGTTATTTCATATTATACTTCTGAAAAAAAATATGGTTCCTGCAAAAGCTTTAGTGTAAATCATATGATGTGGAATAGAAGGACTGGACAGCAAATTTAAGAAAATGGTGTCCTTCTTTTAAAGCGACATGAAATTCCAAACAGCGAGAAGCGGAAGAAAGAAGAACAAATGACAAACGCATTTAGGCATTTAGGGATGCCTAATTATTAGACAAAGCATTTGGAAATTATCGCTTCTGAAGAATTTGAATGGAAACCACGGACATGAACAGAAGATTGGAACAAGACCCAGTCTCAGTGGCGCCACCTTCAGGTGGATCTTGCTGAAACGCAATACCAACCCATGTCTGGTCACAAGGAGTGTATATGCTAAATTTCGAAGGAATCCGACAAATCTTTTGGAAGTTATCGCCTGTGAAGGATTTGAACAGACACAGACACAAAGAGAGCAAGACCCATTTTAACTGGAACGGACATGAAGAAGCGAAACTCAGTGGTGCCACCTTCAGGCAAATGTTACTGAAATCCAGTACGCAACCGCGTCTTCTCATAAAGAATGCGTGTGCCAAATTTCGAAAGAATCCAAGAAAGCGTTTGGAAGTTATCGCTTGTAACTGACATCCACGGACACAAAGAAGCAAGATTCATTTTGACCCAGTGGTGCCACCTTCAGGCAGATGTTGCTGAAATGCGATACCTATTGTCGTCTTGTCGCAAGGAATGCGTATGCCGAATTTCGGAAGAATCCAACAAAGCGTTAGGAAGTAATCATTCGAACAGACATGCACAGACATGCACGGACATGCACGGACATGCACGGACACATAGAAGCAAGAACCATTTGACCCAGTGGCGCCACCTTCACGAAGATGTTGCTGAAATGCGATACCGACTGGCGTCTTGCCGCAAGGAATGCGTATGCCGAATTTCGGAAGAATCCAACAAAGCGTTAGGAAGTAATCATTCGAACCGACATGCACGGACATGCACGGACACGCACGGACACATAGAAGCAAGACCCATTTTGACCCAGTGGCACCACCTTCAGGCAGATGTTGCTGAAACGCGATACCGACTGGTGTCTTGTCGCAAGGAATGCGTATGCCGAATTTCGGAAGAATCCAACAAAGCGTTAGGAAGTAATCATTCGAACCGACATGCACGGACATGCACGGACACATAGAATCAAGAACCATTTTAAAGTCCCTGGCCGCATTGCGGCGGGGGACAATTATCGCTTGTGAAGAATTTGAATGGAAACCACGGACATGCACAGAAGATTGGAACAAGACCCAGTGGCGCCACCTACAGGCGGATCTTGCTGAAACGTAATACCAACAGACGTCTTGTCACAAAGAATGCAGATGCCAAATTTCGGAGGAATCCGACAAAGCATTTAAGAGTTATCGCTCATGAAGCATTTGCACGAGCATCCACGGACATGCACTAAAGATTGGAACAAGACCCAGTGGCGCCACCTACAGGCGGATCTTGCTGAAACGTAATACCAAGAGACATCTTGTCGCAAAGAATGCAGATACCAAATTTCGGAGGAATCCGACAAAGCATTTAGAAGTTATTGCTTACGAAGTATTTGCACGGACATGCACGGACACATAGAAGCAAGGCCCCAGTGGCGCCACCTACAGGCAGATCTAGCTGAAACGTAATACCAAGAGACGTCTTGTCGCAAAGAATGCAGATGCCAAATTTCGGAGGAATCCGACAAAGCATTTAGAAGTTATTGCTTACGAAGTATTTGCACGGACACATAGAAGCAAGACCCCAGTGGCGCCACCTACAGGCGGATCTTGCTGAAACGTAATACCAAGAGACGTCTTGTCGCAAAGAATGCAGATGCCAAATTTCGGAGGAATCCGACAAAGCATTTAGAAGTTATTGCTTACGAAGTATTTGCACGGACATGACATGTCCGTGCATGCACGGACACATAGAAGCAAGAACCATTTTAAAGTCCCCGGCCGCGTTGCGGCGGGGGACAAAAAGGGAATGTGTTGACGTGTATGGTCTAGAACATTGTGTGTATTGGCCATACATTTTCCACCCTTACAGCACTTTTGCGTACGGTAACATGACTTTCATAAAGTGATTATACTGACCTCTACTGTTAAAATTTGATTATCCATATGTTTCCAATGTACTGATACCGCGTAACGATGTACGACTATGTTCATCATTCAGGCCGGCCCGCGCTGGAACTCTTCTGTGTTCGGAGGTAGTTTTTGGTCATTCGAACGAACAGCAGCCCGCCAAAATGCGTTGCAAACGGTTGATTGATGCAGTGGCAGTTATCTTTATTTCACACGACTACATATTTCCTTGTGTACCTGAAACCATCCTCAGTGTGAGTACATTCAATCGTTATGATTCCGTTTAATATTCATGCAGTCGCCGAAACTGTATCTGTGTGTGGAGAGACTGTAAATTTATGTGAACTGACACGAACAACATGCACCGTAGCCGTAGGCTAACGCGTGATCGTTTCTAATTTATTCGAAAGTTTGTTCGTATGATGAGTATTGACTCTAAATCTGATTATTGACATTACGAGATGTATAGTAGTGTATATGTATAGTTATATTTCTTATAGTTCTGCAGCCTTCATATGTAATTTTCGTAAAGTTGAAAGATCTTGCATCTGTGCTATTTTTAGCTTTCTTGCAGCAGGCTTCCTTCATCCCTGCCCGTTGCTGTCGGTCATATGCATAGCGTAGGAATATCGTTGTGTTTGCGTGCTAAAAGTGTGGCTCGGTCGTCCAGAACCGAAAGAAGTCCGGCCTTTTATGGCAGGGTTGATTGATTCATTCTAAAATTTGTAGAGTTAAACGTTTAATGTTGACAAGCATCAGTAGAGCTAAGTTTACATGTATTTTTGCATGTTTTCTGTTTTTCTTAAACTTTGAGATGTTTGAAACTTACATGAAATGTGGGTTTCTTAAATTCAGCTACTCTGTCATAATAACCTTCTGAAATAGTGGAATAATTTCTGTTGCGTAACTGAGGTGTATTATAACAGAGCCATAAGACATGTACATGTAAATTTGTAAAATGAACATGTACCTCAATTGTATTTCATTGCTATTTAATATTTGTTTATTGTGAGTTGGCATAAAATGTATACAGTTAAAATTGCCATATATTAAGGCTGTGGATATTAGTTACTGGTAGAGGTATGCGCTTGATAGAGGTTATGTAACACATGTTGGAATTAGGATTTAGGGGTTTGAGTATTGATTATAATAGGATGTTTTGATAACAGTTGACATTTAATTAGTGTTGTTAGACCATTTCTGACCAGCTGGTGCAAAGACAGGAGCCAGGTGTCAATTGTAGTCAGACTGTCATTTTAGTCTCAGATAATCCTTGTTTTTATTAGGTAAGAGTCCCTACTGTTAATTGAGATGTCATACTGAATGAACAGGATAGCTGGCAGACATGACAGGACGTTAGGATTACTTGAACAATTGTTGAAAGTGTGTTATGATTGTTAAGAATGTCTACCTGTGGATTTCACTAAAACTATAATGTATATAAATATGTATGCAGTAGGAAACCAAGTCAGTTCACTTTTAGAATTCATCTTGGCATGCGACTTTGCAGCGCCAAGGCAATTCGTGTATGTAAGTTATATAGGTAACACTTGTAAATGTAGGTTGCTATATGTACTAACATATAGTTTCTGTAATAACTGGAAGTGCTGTATAATTGTGTAAATTGGAATTAATATTACGTCAAGGTCAGATAATTAGAATAGGGTAAATAAAGCTAGGTTGTGTTATATTTAACATGGACTACGACTTACTTATTAATGTGATAACCAGTCAGTCAACCTGGTTATAGATGATGGAGATACCCGGCCTGTAATCTTCTAAGATTGACAGACTTTCTCAGTACAAACTGCTCTTAGCTCCCCAAACTAAGAGATTTCATATCGGAATATATATGATGACATTGGAATATTCAACGAACGGTGAACACCCAAAGGAAAAACAACAGAAGAATGATTAGACGAAGGTGAAATAATTCAAGCCACCTTTGATGACTGACAGAACCAGCTAAAGAGCCTGAGTACCAAGAAAGAGTGACAAACACCAAGAGTAAGTATAATCGCCATATGATTTACTAACTAGCTTGTTTTATCTATCTTGTCTTGGAAATTCAAAACTGATTTAACCTTAAACAGTAAAATGGCCAGCTGGAAGTGCAACAAACACAACTGTCAAAAAGTTGGTAGAGCTTACAATAGCATACATTGTCAAGTGAGACCTAACATTTCTCTCACAACACCCCTTGAGAAAAGCTCAGTGCATATCAAGGTTGGCAAGTTAAAAACACATGCTTTAGTCGACACAGGGGCAAGCATCTCTTGCATTTCACAAAGGTGTTTGCAGAAAGCCTACCCAAATGCAGTCGTTAATACATGTAATTTACGAGCCATTACAGGTGTTTGTGGTGAAGTTCATTCCGTATTAGGCGTAGTGAATTTACCAATTCAATTTGAAGATCTTGAAGAGCTCAATGGAGAATTTTATGTATTTAAAACATTGCACAAAGATGTAATTTTAGGAGAGGATTTCCTAAGGAAATATGATGCAAACATTGATTTTAAAAGGAACAAACTATTGCTTTGCAATGGTCAGTTTAACATTTCCATGGCGACTGAAACAAACAACAAAACATATGGACATAAAGAATCTGGGAGTGCCAAAACAACAGACATTATTCTGGTTAAGCCAAAGCGTGAAATAAATTTTCCTGTATATGTACCTGAAGCAGGTGATGGAAATTTGATCTTATTGGAGCCAATAGAGTCACTTTCAGCAAAATATAGCATTGCAGGTGCGCGCACTGTCGCAAAAGTTAAAAACAAAATGGCTATTTACAAAGTAATGAACCCATCCAACCTTCCTGTCTATATCGAGAAGCATGCAACAATTGCCACATTTCACGTAGTTACACCAGACTCTATTACAGCAATGAAACAAGAGAATACGTCAAACAACTCCGCTGATGTAAATTTCATGGAAGGAGACACGAAAAGTGATGCTTATTATGCTAACTTAGCACGAGACCTAGGAATAACACTAGACGATTCCATACTTACACCCAAGCAAAAGGAATCATTTTTAGCATTTCTTGGTCGTAACCGTGATGTTTTTGCCAAAGATATGAGTGAATTAGGCAAAGCTAGTGCTCATTATCACAGAATTTTCACTAAAACAGAGAAACCGATTTATTCACGTCCATACCGACAAAGCCCCCAGACAAAACAGCGATGTGATGAATTAGTGAAAGAAATGTTAGAAAATAACATAGTTGAACCATCACTATCTGAATGGTCATCCCCTGTAGTGCTAGTGAAAAAGAAAAATGGAAAATATAGATTTGCGGTAGACTATCGCAAGCTGAATGCGATCACAGAACCGATTTCTTTTCCCATCCCATTGTTATCAGATGCTATCGACTCTGTAGCACAGGCAAAGTCTAAAATATTTTCTGTTCTTGACCTGGCAAGTGGTTTTTGGCAAATTCCACTACATGAAGACACGAAACCAAAGACCGCATTTACGACGGATCAGGGAAGGTTCCAATTCCGAGTTCTCCCGTTTGGAATGAGAAATTCGCCCGCCAGCTTCTGTCTCATGATGTCACAGGTCCTTGCCGGCCTTACTTATCTTCACACCCTATGCTATTTAGATGATATTTTATGTCATTCAAACACATTGGATGAACATATGGTCCATCTTGGACAAATTTTCTCTCGCTTACGGGAAGCAAATCTTAAATTACAACCGCCAAAATGCGCATTTGCACAACGACAAGTTCCGTATCTAGGACATGTGCTAAGTGATCAAGGTATTCATGTGGATGAAGCCAAAGTTCATGCTGTTAAATCATTTCCTAGACCAAAATCACAGAAAGAAGTTCGAAGTTTCCTAGGTTTATGCAATTACTATCGCAAATTTGTACAAAATTATGCTTCAATAGCATCCCCCATGAATCAACTTCTTCAGAAAGACGTTAAATTCAAATGGACCGATGACACTGAAAATTCATTCAAAGCACTCAAACAAGCACTTGTCACAGCCCCTATATTAGCATATCCAGATTTCCAAAAAGAATTCATTATTTCAACAGATGCGTCTGATAGTGCAATAGGATATGTTTTAGGACAAAAAGATGAAAAAGGCAATGAACATGCTATAGCCTTTGGAGGACGATCCCTGCGCGGTAGTGAAAAGACATGGCATATCTCAGAGAAAGAAGGTCTTGGATTAGTTGAATCAGTTCGTGCCTTTCGTCCATACATCGCAAATGGTCACTTTCGTGTTTTCACTGACCACATTGCCCTCACTTGGTTAAACAACATAAAAGCTAACAAAGGTAGACTAGGCAGGTGGGCCCTCGAGCTTCAAGAATACAATTTCACAATTCAGTACAAGCCAGGAGCTAAAAATGGAAATGCTGATGGTTTGTCTAGAAGAGAATATGAAGCAACCACAACTGAAAGTACAGAAGAAACCATTGTGAGTAGTATAGAAACCACATATTTATCCAATACAGAGAATCAGAATGAGCCAATTGAGGCAACTCTAACATATAGGGAACCGAAACATGCTCATTTAGCAACTATATGTCCAAAAGATACAATTGTTGTGGCACAAGTCAATACTGAAATTGTAATTTCAAATCCATTTTTGGAGGGCACACAACGTGAGTGTCCTGACTTGGCCCCGATCTTTGCCTACAAAGAAAATGGTGATCTACCGGATGATCCAAAACAGAGTCGTCGCTTAGTTGCGGAAGCATATCATTATGTGATTGAGGACGGAATTCTGTATCATTTCTTTAATACAAAAAATAAAAAGGCTGCCGATTCTTATACCAAACAGATAGCTGTTCCTAGAGGTAATCGCAAGGATATACTCCAAGCCTATCATGATTCAGTGCTAGGAGGTTGCCACCAAGGTCAAGAAAGAATGTATGCTGCTATAAGGTCCAAATATCATTGGGATAAAATGTACACAGATGTGTGTACCTATGTACGTACATGCACGACATGTCAACAGATCAAAACAAATGTTCATGATAAGCCTGCACCACTTAAACCCTTGCCATATGAACGTGCTTTCTCGCGGCTTCATATTGACATACTCGGCCCACTTCCAAAAACTCCGGATGGTTTCAAATATCTGCTCCTTGTAGTCGATTCTTACAGCAAATGGCCAGAATGTTTTCCTATGAAAACCCAGGAAGCCACTGAAGTTGCATCCATTCTATACCGAGAGATTCTCACACGTTATGGGTCACCAGACAAATTAGTCAGCGATCGCGGTGCTCAGTTCATGTCCAAACTCATAGCAGCCATGACAGAACTATTCAACATCAAACATGCTAAAACTAGTTCATATCATCCTGCAACCAATGCTACATGTGAAAGAATGAATCGCGTCATTGAGCAGGGTCTAAGAGCCTACATCAAGGAAGACCAAACTGATTGGCCAGATCATATACCAGGTATTATGATGGCATACCGCATGACCCCAGCCACTCAATCAACTGGCTTATCTCCTTATCAAATGCTGTTTGGTAGACAGATGAGAACACCAATAGATACCTCTCTAATTCCAAAAGAAACACTGTCAAAGGATCATAGAACATACTTGTCAAAAATTCTAGACAATCTGGCTGAGTATAGAAAAATTGCAGATGAAAATTTGAAAAAAGCCCAAACAAAATACAAAACTTATTATGATAGAAGAACAAAGGAACCAACATTCGAACCAGCACAAAAGGTATGGTTATATTGTACCAAAAAGACTGTGGGCCGATCTCCCAAACTAAAAAAAAAGTGGCAAGGACCATATTATGTTGTACTGGTTGGACAAAACTACACATACAAATTGCGCAAATGTAGTGACGATAAAGAAGTGAAATCAATGATTCATGCAAACCGTCTCAAAAAGTTTCATGACCCAGCAGACAGGCCAAACTATGAGCCTGGGGATTTACCACAAACAAATGATGAACTCAATCCAGAAGAAATAGAGTCAGAAAATGATGAAAACGAGACAAATATCAATGACAAACGGAACAATGTAACAAAAGAAACAAAAGACCATCATGTCCCAAAAACAAAAGTAGCACTTAAGAACAATGAACAGGCAAAAACGAGAGTAACACCTAAAACCATTCAACATCCTAAAGGTACTGGTACAATGCCAAGCTCAAGTACAAATCAAGGTCCCAACTCGGTAACAACACCTAACAAATTCCTGGTGACTGAAATTGACAAAATTCTAGCATCAAAACGTTACAATGGACGAATGTGCTACAGGATTAAATGGGTAGACAAGACTAGAGGCTCCACCTGGGAGCATGATACGAGTCTCCCAGATGAGCTGCGTCGACAATATCATGCCGACAAAACATTGTCTGGCAAGAAGAGGCGCAAACCTTTAGGCCAAAATAAGTTTTTCATGAAGAAATCTGAACAAACTGTGGCTTGTGTTAACTCGGATCGAAGTGAGTTGATGTCCAAACAGCAACCCATGATAGATATTAAAAGTGTAAAAATAGATGCGATTGAGAAAATCAAGTTCATTGATGGCATGTATTATGTGAAAGTGAAATACAAAACGAAGGAACGGGTGTATGGCGCAGCCTGGTTCCCACTTAATCGGATACCCCAAAACAAAATCCATCACTTAATTGCACATGTAAAACATGAAATGTATAACCATGAAAAGGAATTGTATTACAAAGATCCCTTCCATCCTTCTTTAGTTCAACAACGAACTCCAGTGCCACACTCCATCAAGGTTTACAAATTCCAGTTTCATTTTAGATCCCCAGAATTCAAATCTAGATGTATGTCATATCAATGGAATCCTGTCGAAAATATTGATCTGAATGTGGTGTATGATTTTCTTGATGATTTAGAGAGACACAATACACACATTCGATTTGATAAGAGCATATATGCATAGTTTTGATATCGGCAAAAGATGTACCGAAAGATCATGACTTTGCGGAGACAACCACAGGACTGATCAGAGACTTGTCACCTCTGACAGATTCTGTGATACTCTTAATATGGCTTGACAAACCATATTCGAGTACCAAAAGGAATGTGTAAATAATTAGTTACTACTTAGAAGTTGTTGCATTATATGTTGATGTATTGATGTAGTTTATTATAATTCACACTAACATTACTAACTTATATTATGTTGTGAAAGCTCCAAGGATCTTGGGAATGCAGGGTTTGCACTTTATACTCTCCTGTATGTATGTATGTATATGGATACATGAATACTACTTACATGTATGTTTATTCTTTCCTAGAAAATAATTGTTTAATAACACTAAAAAATTATGTGAGTCATTCATCTTGACAAAATAAAGTATAGTTTCTCTGTTGTGCTCTTTCACTGAGGCACCGGTTGAAAATCAAGTGCTAGGGTCAGACTTGTCTGCAGCAAGTCTTCCCATCAAACTTTTTCAGCCGGGGTTTCAAGTGAAAAGCAACATTACATTTTCTATTTTTGATTTTCAGGCATTATATTAATTATCCAACAGGATTTCTTTCTCAATTTCATTCATTTATGTTCTTTACAATAGATCACTGTGTCAGAATAAGTATTACTGACTTGACTAGAACCTATATCTCTCTTTACATAGTGATCAGTGTCCTTGTTTTGCATTTGCAATATTGTATCTAAACAAGAATATATATGTACATAGTCCTCAATATAACCCATGTATGTAAGTATGTAAATGATGTAGTGATACATGTAACAAAATTATAAAAAAGAAGAAAAAAAAATGAAGATTGACTAAATAATCACTCTTGAATAATAATGAATATCTTTGCGCCAACTCTATGTATACAAATTTAAACATTGCTAACTCTCTGCATTTCACATCTGAGTGTTTCAGCTGTATGGTGTCCACAGACAGAAGTGACCCAAGAAAGCCAAGAGCAAAAGCTCCCCATATTCCAGACAAGTATCAGCGACCTCAGCCACAGTTCAACATGACACAGGAACCTTCAACTTCAATCAACATCACATAAGAACTTCTAAAAACTCCACCAAACATCGATTAAAATGACTACCACAGACAATTTATTACAGTTTCGGGACGAAACTTATTCGGGGACGGAGGGAACTATAACAGAGCCATAAGACATGTACATGTAAAATAACTATAACAGAGCCATAAGACATGTACATGTAAATTTGTAAAATGAACATGTACCTCAATTATATTTCATTACTATTTAATATTTGTTTGTTATGTAACACATGTTGGAATTAGGATTTAGGGGTTTGAGTATTGATTATAATAGGATGTTTTGATAACAGTTGACATTTAATTAGTGTTGTTAGACCATTTCTGACCAGCTGGTGCAAAGACAGGAGCCAGGTGTCAATTGTAGTCAGACTGTCATTTTAGTCTCAGATAATCCTTGTTGTTATTAGGTAAGAGTCCCTACTATTATTGGAGATGTCATGTAGAATGAACAGGATGACCGACAGACATGTCAAGACATTAGGTATTACTTATATAATAGTCAAACAGTGTCTGTGATTGTTAGGAATCACTACCTGGAGGTATCGGTAAAACTCCAATGATATAAATATTGGTCAGTATGAAATTAAGTCAGTTCACTTTTAGAATTCATCTTGGCATGCGACTTTGCAGCGCCAAGGCAGTTCATAGATGTAAGTTATATAGGTAACACTTGTAAATGTAGACGGCTATATGTATTAACATATAGTTTCTGTAATAACTGGAAGTGCTGTATAATTGTGTATATTAGAATTAATATTACGTCAAGGTTAGATAATTAGATCAGGGTAAATAAAGCTAGGTTGTGTTATATTTAACATGCACTACGACTTACTTATTAATGTGATAACCAGTGAGCCAACTGGTTATAGATGGTGGAGAACCCGACTTACTTATTAATGTGATAACCAGTGAGCCACCTGGTTATAGTATCTAAAAGGCAATTATACATTACATGTCTTGTTTTTCGTCACAATTCACGGGAATCCAAATAGATTCCTGCAGTAACCCAGCTCTACGGGAATCCAGATAGATTCTCACAACCCAGCTCTACGGGAATCCACGGGAATCCTTTGCAATCATTTCTATGCAGAGTGCTGAAATTTTACCTCAATACTTGTGATTTTGCCGTTTCCCTTATGATAACGTGTCTTTCTAAACCAACAGTATTTGTGACACTAGAACTCGAAGACTTTGAAAGGTCATCATAGTTGAGCACATGCATTTGATGTCAATGGTACGCAATGGTACATGGCTAATGGTAAAATTATCTGCAAGATTCAGCACTTGGTAAACAGTGCATTGCTAGGGTCTAGTCAAAGTGTTAGAGCTTCACCTCACAAGTGAGATGTCCTGCATTGCTAGGGTCTAGTCAAAGTGTTGGAGCTTCCCCTCACAAGTGAAATGTCCTGCATTGCTAGGGTCTAGTCAAAGTGTTAGAGCTTCGCCTCACAAGTGAGATGTCCTGCATTGCTAGAGTCTAGTCAAAGTGTTAGAGCTTCAACAGTTTTCAATGATGCCGGCAAGACATCATGATGTTCCAAAAATATCAAATCCGTATCGCTGATCAGCATTCTTAATCCATAATATTCGTTGTAAAGTCGTCATCTAAAGAGTGATGTATCTCAGTCACGCTTTGATTGTGACTGTTCATATGAGTACCATGAGGATCTACAAGTACATGGGTTCATACGATCCCTAGCCCTGGGTTAAGCGGAATTAGACACAAGTTACGAAATGTAACGCCATAGATCTTGCACGCTACGTTCGTATTTTGCTATCAGCATGCGATATGTATCGCCAAATTTGAGTGGAGGCGCTTGGTGGAATAGCCCTGTTTTATAAGTTTCTGCAACAATGTTTTGTGACGTTGATTAATATCGTCACATTTAACACAGGATCTAGCAAATGCTACTAAGCGAGATATGTATACGCCATATGCAGGTCCATGAGATGTCCTGCATTGCTAGGGTCTAGTCAAAGTTTTAGAGCTTCCCCTCACAAGCGAAATGTCCTGCATTACAAACGGTCTAGTCAAAGTGTTAGGGCTTCCCCTCACAAGTGAGATGTCCTGCATTGCTAGAGTCTAGTCAAAGTGTTAAGAGCTTCCCCGTCGGCAAGTAACGGACAACTTGATAACACTTAAATGGCCTACATGTATTTTATGTTAAACATAAGTTAAAATCTTTCTTTTTAGCATCATTAAGCGAGTAAAA
Organism: Hanleya hanleyi; assembly: GCA_036873755.1. NCBI lineage: Eukaryota > Metazoa > Mollusca > Polyplacophora > Lepidopleurida > Hanleyidae > Hanleya > Hanleya hanleyi. Next base: position 90,980 of record JAVTVY010029763.1, on the reverse strand, counting down.
AAAGATGCCAAAATGTCGTACCCTTAACTATGTGCTAAAATGCTGCTAACTGAAATGTCACATGGAGAAATGTCGTAGATTCACATGAAGTAAATTACATGAAGATGATTGACATGTATCCTTTCCCGTAAAATCTGGCCTTGAACACAAGAAACATGTGATCATATCTATATTCAGTGTCTGGATACATACATGTATATCAATTTACAATTAACAAATACAGTCAACAAATCTATCATTCACTGGCAGGAGAGGGTTGAAGAAATTGCAAATTCCATGGTTATAAATGAATTTTATACATGAAAAACATGTGCAATTGGCTGCTTGTTATATCTGTTAGGCCCCATAAAAAAAATGCCTTGTTTTCCATCACTGACTTTTCAAAAAGTCGGACGGGCGGCCCTTTTTTATTTTTTATTTTCGAAAGGGCATGGGAATGGATCAGTTCATTCAAGAATCCACTGACATTAAGATAGTGATTGTCTAATTGGGTCCGAAAATGGTATATATACAATTAATTTTACAGTATCATTTTGTACACGGTCTCGTTATAGAGATTGAATACATTGGATAAATCGACAGAAATCCCATGGCGTTTGTATTTCCATTCTCACCTCCTGCAAGGTGCTATATGTGAGGTCATCTCATTCTGATTTCGTAGTAGCAAACTCTCCATTCCTATGCAGGTAGACAGAACTCAAAAGATGGCATATTGATAAAATCTGGAATCATTGTGATTTGAAAGACAAAACTTTGGGTGTTTTATTCCAGCAGGAAACAATAAGCTGAGCTATTCTCGCGAAATGGAGAACATGACGATCATGAATTGACGATCATGAATATGACCTTAGGCAGTCATACCACAAAGTCCACTAGGCATGAAACTATATCACGGAGGAATAGAACAATGTAAGATCTTCAACGGAAAATAAATATCAACTATACATTTATACCGTGAAAATGCTGCAGATGTTGTGTTCCTGTATCACTACAATACATTTATATACGACTAGAAATTTATACAAAAACAGAACGAAATGAGATTACAACCATAAAATTGCAAACAGTGCGACAATATCACGGACATGTCGCCTTGATTACAGCAAAGATATTTGTCATTGAAAGACCTTCAACGAGGTCCAATTACAGATCAAAAAGTAACAGAATTATTATCACACTCTTGGAAAGGGCGAATAGATAAACATCTTTAGTATCTCCACACACAAAACAGTCAAGTAAGAAGTCTCGATCCAGGACAGTGACATCCAATGGTGCACAGAAGAAACATCAAGTTGCTGGCAAGGCGCTGGTAATCACACAAGGTACGACTGTCGCGAATAAAATCTTGACATCACCCCAGCTCCTATGCCACAACAAGCATTCGTAGCGCGCCACAACAGTCGCTGGTGCAAACCAGAGTCAGTTCAGCCTCATTTTCATACCAAAAGAAACACCAACAAGGCAGGTGAGAGAAAATAAAAAATGAAAAATAAATCGGGGCGGGCGGAAAAATCGGGGCGGGCGGTGATGGGAAACAAGGCATTTTTTTTATGGGGCCTTATCCAGAAGAACTAATCTTCACATGAATATGGGAGCAATATTTCCCAGGCTACTGAACATCCACAAAACAGTTATTATACAGTAATATCTGAGAGCTGGGCAGGTGGTACAGATTAGAACCCCTACACAAGTACCATGTAACAGTTCTACTCAGGGGTCAAGTTGCACTCGTTAACCAGGTAGACATCAGGTGTCCTCAACAATGGTTTTCTTCATCAGAAATCTGTGTGACAACTCACAGCAATAATACTGGAACGATTTTTCTTACCCGAGTTATTTTGTTTTATTTATTTATTTTTTATTTTGAGTGGGGAGGGGGTATGAAAGAATCCAATGTAGTGGTCCAAAAAGTCCAAAAAGCTCAGTTTGCTCTCAAGCTATCTTGTCCACCTTGGCATATATGTATACCTCACTGTTTTTCTCTGCAGTTTGGATCTTAAAAACTTCTCATGGTAGTTATGATACAAAAATGGTAGTGGTGAAGTCCTATGTTTTCCCTGAACAAGTCATTATGTGAGCTCGAAGGCATAATCTTGCACATGGGCAGTAGTAATACTATAGCTCTACATGTATACATGTATGCATGAAAACCTTCTATCGCTTCATAATTATAGCGTGCTGCTGAAATATCATTGCACGTCCATCAAACGGACCTATAACCCTCACTCTGCCAGCACAGACCAGGAATTGCTTAATTAAACCTTCACTCTGCATCTACATCTCTGCGACAGCCGACTGGCGTAAAAATACCTTGAGGCGTATCAACTGCAATCAACAGATCTGTGAGAACTTAGCCACATAAGTCTGTGTATAACAATTCAATGGTATTATCTTAACCACTATACAGTTTTCAGTCTGTGTCTGTATCAACTACAATAGCATATTCCCTGGCTCCCTCTACCTCATACAAAGCAGGAAACAGCCCTCCCCCCCAAACTAAATGGGACAAAAAATTTACAATTTTATTTTATTACTCTGCTTCAGTATTCAAACCTAAACCATCTACCTAGTATAATCCGTGGCATGTCCGACTCCTCCTCCTCCTCCTCCACTTTACTCACTGCACAGCGGGTCGCATAGGTGTGGCACGGGATAGGGTGGGGCGAGAGACCTGGGGTTTTCACTACCCGAGATTCCATGGGCCAGGCTTGTGCCCTACAGTAGAATGGGTCAACTGCGCATGCGCGATGATTAGTGCACGATGAGTAGTATAGAAAGGGCACACAATCTCCTTAGTTTTTATAATAAATATAGAGGTGTGAAAATTAAACGGATGACTTCTCGCACATTTATTCCTCTAAAGTATTCAGCTTGGACATTGACATGTGTGTTCAATAGTCGAAGAAATGTCTCAATCTTTTAAATAAATGTCCTAGTTTTAGAAATACTGGAAGTTTGTACTGGAAGTTTGGGCTGACTAGTTTGATGACTTTTCTTCATTTACTTTGTTTCAAAATTTGATTTATAAACACATAAAAAATTGGAGGCAGGGATTTTTAATTGCATGTGTCTTTCACTAGACAATATTTCTGAACTGTTTAATAATTTGGGCAGTTTGTGAGAAATATCCATTTTAAAATTAGGACTTTTTCTAGGATAAAATAAATTCACATATTCAGTAACCAAAGTTTATACAACAGACTTCTCTGGTATATTAGCCACTGCAAAAGTATGGTTGTCTGTGTTAATTTCTTGACACAGGCATCTCTCTGTGCAGTTAGGCCAAGCGTGCTAAAACCAAATCACATGTGCGACTAATTTGTGATTGCTTATTATCCTAGTGTCAGAGTTTGCTGGCTATGGGACATCGCAGCCACTGAACACAGTTATGGGTTAGTTAAGAGGGTATAGCGTTATAATAATAATCCATGCGATACAGATCTTGTCAAGTACCTTGTTTATTGCTTGCAAAGCATATTCTTCAGTCTGAGCATTTCTCAGAGCTCATTTTGACCAACCAGTGCCCAAGTGCAGCATTGTTCTGCCTGACTGATCTGTTGACTATTAACATGCATTTAAATCTAGCCAGATGGGCATACTTTGCTGTAAAGATCCAACCATGCTAAGTTGAATTCTAATATTTCTCTATATATTGCAAAATAATATAGTTTGCCAACACATACTGTAATTCCAGAATTTTATCATTGTACATTAAAACATATCAGAAAATACCTATTCAGTTCCATTCACACAGGTCTGGGTTAAAAATCAATGGCAAATCTCCATGTGGGAGGCCAACAGTGCAGTGGTTATCTCAAAGTCTGCACTCCTCTATGGATACAGTCTGCAACATAGGGAAAGCTGATCCCCAAAATCCTCTTTCTGAATAAGGCCTTTTTATTTTTTATTTGTTGGTTCTCGGATCCGCCGACTTACTTTTTCCGAAAAATGGAAAGAAAAAAAAATCAGGATTTTGTCCATTTTTATTCCCGCCGACATACAAATTTGCTATTAACCTTTTTTTTATATCCTCTGATAAAAAAAAATCACAATTCTCGATGACTCAGTGGGAAGGCTGAGGTATACGAAAATATACACTGTCGAAGAGTGAAAATTTAGATTTCGCGCATCCATCTTGGACGGACCTTTCTCCGCTGATTAGATGTCAAGGGAGATAATTCTGTATAAAAAGTTGTTGTGGCGCGCGCTGTCACAATATGGCGGGAATCGGCGAGGACAGTTTTTACACCTGTCTCATCGTAAAGAAAGGGGCAGAAGTCAAAACTAGATCTTTTCAGCAGTGTTACGGCAGTGATACTGTTGGGGACATCGTCTATAAATGTATTACGTCGGCTGACACGGTTTCCAACGTGAAGTCTTCAAAACATGAAGATGGTTCACTGAATGTGACTTGTCTACCCCGATGTCAGTGTTGAACTCGTTCGGGACTAAATTTCTTTAAGTTATTCTATCTGACAAGAACGAAGGACACCAGGCTGAGGAGAGTCGTTCCATTTTCACGGTTATGATGGATATGGCGAAGAGGAGAGATGCCCTCCCGATTGAAAGGTCATTCGCTTTTCGTAACACCATTATATGGGGCCTACATTTCGTAATTTAAGGGCCATGGGTGGTAGCGTGTTGTTGATGCCGAATCATACATGTATTTTACACAGCCGAAAGGTCCAGTTTGATGAAATGAAATGTTCGAAACTTTTTAACACCAAATATGATCCAGGTTTATAATATGTCCAGAAACTAATTCAGGTTTCACAGAATGTTTTAGTATTTCATTCTTCAAAACAGTATCATACATTTTCAAATCACAAGTTTCTGCACATGCAGACATATCATATCAGGATCTCGCTTGTTTGCGTTAACTCAGTTCATATTGAAAACCTTTCCATTTAATTTTAGAAGTCTTGTTTTGTCAAACCACTTTTCAGACATCAATGTCCTTTCATTGAATGCACCACAAAGTGCATGTATGTTTTTCTGTGGCTTCTACATGATATTGTACGTGTACACTCAGTGTTACAACTGTACTCGGCTGTATTGAAGTTATTACACTACGAGTGTATTTTGTGTGGGTTGTTTTTTGTTGTTGTTTTTTTCCCCCTCCTATCGACCTGGTTTTTTCATCAATCAAATCCGAGAACCAACAAATAAAAAACAAAAGGCCTAAATAAGCTATTTAAAAATATACATGTTACCCTGGCCTATGTCTGTGATTGTTGTTCAAAGAAACACTACTGGGTGTGCAAATTACCACAAGGCAGTTCAGTATCCAAATTTATAGTGATATTCTTGGACAACCACATCAGGTGTTATGTTTGTCCTTATTTCACATGAGCACAGTGTTTCCTGGAATTGCTAACCATTACAATTTATGTAGGGCAATAGCTTGGTCTGAACAAACAATTCAGCTTTAACAATGGTGATCAATTCAAAGGCCTAAACCAGACATTATCTCCCAACTGTTTTTGTAGTTGCCATTATATTTTGGTTTTACTTAACACACCTTAAAGGTTTACTTTACTCTCTGCAGGCCATTAAACAATTTGAGAAAAGAGTGAAAATTTGTATGTAAAGCTTTTTCGTAGATTGTCCATCATGTGTTATGTTTACTGAGCTCTCGAGTTTATCGTCCAATCAGGATGGTGTACCCTCAATAATTGTCAGTTGGCATTACATGTATATATGCACCGGCATACAAAAACCTATTAATACAAGGATAAAATCTTATTCATTATACAACACTGTGGTGCGAGGAGGGCCGGACTTCCTCTCACAAACGATATTGTCAAGAGTGAAATAGTCGGGAAAGATTCATCATGTACATTTACACGTGGTCTATTGTAATTTCTGAGAAGAATACAAAATAAACTGTCCAGAAATACTCCGAGTTCCAAAGATATCAACATAAAACAGCAGGCACCATAGTAAATGTACTATGAAAACCCAATCTCACAAACATAACACATTACAGGGTTCTTAATCTTTCACAGTTATGAAATTCCATGACTTTCCATGACTTTTTTGGACAAATTTCATGACTTTTCCATGACCTTTTACTGTTTTTTTTTTTTTACCGAAAACGTGATTTTCCCGGACCCGCAAATTTCATTTCGTCGAATGTCGCATGTTGTCTGTGAAATTGCCAGAATCTCCCATCAGTGCATCAGTTTTCATTTTACTATTTAGAAATTATTTTTATTTAATCAGACCCCATTAACAATATTGATAAAACGGATTTATTGCTGTCTTGATTCTCTTTATTATATTATTCCATGTGAATTTCTACTTTTTCTGAGTAATTCCACTTAAGAGTAGCTTCCCTTTAAAGTTTTACAAATTTTACTAACACGAATTACCTCCCCTGGCTGTTGACAAGGCTTCGTTGACATCGTGCATATATTATTATTAAAAGGAATTTCACTTCACCTGTCGAAGTGCCACTTGCACTAGAGGAAGAGATAGGCGTTGCTACACTGTCATCTTTATCAGTGGTTGTAGTGATTCTCTTGAATACTGACAACGTCATCGATACGTTCTGCATTGCAACCGCATGCTTCTTGCTGCCCATGTGGCTTTCAGTGCCTCGCCCATGTTAGAAATATCAAAGCTTTTCCGGCAAACCTTGCAGCCGGCCTCGCCAGGGGTCTTCCCACATTCCAGCCACTGCCGATAATTATCGTTACACAGCCACGATGGTCGAAAGGAGCACTTTCCAGGCATTGTTTCACACGGTCGCGTTTTCCGTTTTCCGTCATTCCCGCTTCAGGATCTGCGCGCCATTTTCCTCACAAATGCATCCTGGGAGTTTAGGGGAATTTCAAGACCAGTTATCTCCACTGATTCTGGCAATTTCACAGACAACACGCGACATTCGACGAAATGAAGTTCGCGGGTCCGGGAAAATCACGTTTTCGGTAAAAAAAAAATACAGAGAAATATTGACATTGACTGGCGGACATTTTCAAGTTTCAGTTTATTTTTCCATGACCTCTAACAAAATTCAATGACTTGATACGAAATTCCATGACTTTTCAAGGCCTGGAAAACAATTGTCAATTCCATGACTTTTCAAGGATTTTTAATGACCATACGAGGCCTGCATTACTGCAGAAGTAAGGTTATACAAATTATTATTATTATCTCAGCAGTAACCAAAATATAATGACCCATATCTCGGGAGTACATGCACAAGTAGTCGGAACAAATCTTGGCAGTTATAATCATTTCCTGTGCAGCGATAACCTGAATAGAAAGGCAGAAAATCAATGTCCCGTGAAACTGATGAGACTAACTATGTGGGAATCAATCATTATCATAATTATGGGAATCTGTATAAACTACATGCACATATTCCTACACGTACAAATTTAATTCCAACCTAACTTTCTCCCGAAGATTGAAATTCACAGTTCAAGTATTTAGTTTCAATGTTCTACGTTTCAAATCTGAAGAAAACTTTTCAAATTAAGTAGATCAATGCATTGGGAACATGCCCCTGTAAACTGTCACATACAACAATGCATTGGGAACATGCCCCTGTAAACTGTCACATACAACAATGCATTGGGAACATGCCCCTGTAAACTGTCACATACAACAATGCATTGGGAACATGCCCCTGTAAACTGTCACATACAACAATGCATTGGGAACATGCCCCTGTAAACTGTCACATACAACAATGCATTGGGAACATGCCCCTGTAAACTGTCACATACAACAATGCATTGGGAACATGCCCCTGTAAACTGTCACATACAACAATGCATTGGGAACATGCCCCTGTAAACTGTCACATACAACAATGCATTGGGAACATGCCCCTGTAAACTGTCACATACAACAATGCATTGGGAACATGCCCCTGTAAACTGTCACATACAACAATGCATTGGGAACATGTCCCTGTAAACTGTCACATACAACAATGCATTGGGAACATGCCCCTGTAAACTGTCACATACAACAATGCATTGGGAACATGCCCCTGTAAACTGTCACATACAAAAACAATTTTGTGGAGCCACAGTTATAACCTTTCACACCAACCTGCATTTTCTTTGAAAAACATGACAAAGTTCCAGTTCGGAGCGGTGGGAGGGACGGGATTTGGTTTATTGTCAGACTCAAATGTTATTTCACTCATATGGTGACAGCCAGTTTGGTTGGTGGAGGAAGCTGGAGTACTCAGAGAGAACCACTGCTGTTTGCTCCAGTTCGAAGGTTAGAACTTACCACGCTTATGGGGTAGGCCCTAAAATATTACATGAATGAGCCAAAAGATTTAGGTAAGACCTTCTCGTATCCTCTATTACACACAGACTGGATTATTGGTCATGAAACTATAAGTTATCTCTCATCCTCTAACACACAGACCGGATTATTGGTCATGAAACTATAAGTTATCTCTTATCCTCTAACACACAGACCGGATTATTGGTCATGAAACTATAAGTTATCTCTTATCCTCTAACACACAGACTGGATTATTGGTCATGAAACTATAAGTTATCTCTTATCCTCTAACACACAGACTGGATTATTGGTCATGAAACTATAAGTTATCTCTTATCCTCTAACACACAGACCGGATTATTGGTCATGAAACTATAAGTTATCTCTTATCCTCTAACACACAGACCGGATTATTGGTCATGAAACTATAAGTTATCTCTTATCCTCTAACACACAGACTGGATTATTGGTCATGAAACTATAAGTTATCTCTTATCCTCTAACACACAGACCGGATTATTGGTCATGAAACTATAAGTTATCTCTTATCCTCTAACACACAGACTGGATTATTGGTCATGAAACTATAAGTTATCTCTTATCCTCTAACACACAGACTGGATTATTGGTCATGAAACTATAAGTTTTCTCTTTCCTCTAACACACAGATTGGATTATTGGTCATGAAACTATAAGTTATCTCTTATCCTCTAACACACAGATTGGATTATTGGTCATGAAACTATAAGTTATCTTTTATCCTCTAACACACAGACTGGATTACTTAGGAGTTAATGACCGCCTTAGTGAATATTATCGTGTAATAATTTTTCGATGTTTAGTTTTTTGATGAGGTCTAAAACTAAACATCGAAAAATTATTACACCATAATATTCCCTAAGAAGGTCATTAACTCCATTCTAACATGCACAATGATAACTATTTCCTCATTTCATAAGCGGAATGGAAAATTTTCTACAAATTTATCCCGTTTTGATGCAAGATTTTCGTGACTGGTTTGCAGGCCATGCTCGCGCGTGCTGTCCATTCACGAGCTGCAGCTGTGTGAACTCCGCCCACTGTGCAGTGAATGAACCAATCGTTGCTCAGCTTTGTAGCACTGCGTCAGAAGAATGAGACGTCACCAGTTCGGCACGTGAATGAAACAGATCACAACAAACAAATGAAGATTATCATGTGATAATCTCCGTATGTTTTGAGGTCTGGACCAATCAGCGCACGGCTATAACGTGGAGCATGTTAGAATGGTCATGAAACTATAAGTTCTCTCTTATCCTCTAACACACCGACTGGATTAGTCATAAAACTATAAGTTTCAGTTCAGTAAGGCAACATGCCTGCATTAAGCAGAGTTCAATTATCAAATTGTCAACTGAAAAGTATGTAAACAGACTGTCTTTGTTACACTTAATTGTTCACAGATCTCAGGAACCTGATCAGATTTGTAAAACTATAAACCACATGATCTACCATGAACAATCATCAATACTGGCCAACATATGAAGATAATCAGGCTAACAAAGTTAGAAGGGAGGTTGAGATTGAACATAGAAGGGAGGTTGAGATTGAACAGCCATTGGATAATGGTCAACGGGATCATCTTTCAGATAGGAATTGGGACTTTCCATGCTTGTCGGCAAATGTAGGTGCACATTGCTTGGAAGAACTTGCCTTAGACATTGCAGAAAATTAGACAACAAGTTTGAGGTGGAGAGAAAATCAGTGGCGGGTGGTGGTGATAAACGAATTATTAACTTTAATGAGCCTCAGTACAAAATCATTAGATGTGATACATTGTACCTATAAACATTCAAACGAAACTACTTTGGCTGCCAGTGTTCTAGCATGTACATGTATGTACACATGGGAGAGGGTCTGACTGCTCAGTAGCTTAAAATCATTACAAGGAATTAAGGATCATGAATAATACATAGGTAAGACTAATAGGAATTTCAGGGGACAAATTTCACACTATCAGCCTGCATAATTGATATCAATGCTCACCAAAGAAGATCAGCCTTTCAATAATTCACAATACTGCACAACAAATACGCCCAAAGGAATTCTCTTGCTTCCAGATAGCTGGTGATGCACACTGAGTCGACTCCTCTATTGCCTTCTTACACACACTTCCCAATTATACGATGTTTACATGAGACTGGAAAATCCTATACATTCGTTAAAAATACATCAACAAATCCCAAGTCAAGCACATAGAAAGGAAAAATTCCAAACAAACCAAGCAAATGGACAACCCAGTACATGTAAGCTCCATGGCATGGAAAATACAAAGTTTGATCTGCAAACCAACCAGATAGAAGGACAAACCAATCAAAACTGCCTAGTCCAAGCAACCTGAGTGGACAAACAATGTCACAAATGACCAGGGAGGACAAAGTAATTCAAATCAACTAGCACGGAGAATCCAAAGCAACCAGGGGGGACAAACTAATCCCAAACCAACCATAGAGGACAAACTAAACCCAAAACAACCAGGGAAGATAAACTAATCCCAAAACAACAAGGCAGGAGAAACTATATAACCACAAATCAATCAAGGAAGCAAGAAAAGATAAAAGTCAGTTTTATTTACCTGTAATCAAATTCAGTTTGAACTCAATTTTTCTTGTAAAAAATACTGACTATTGTTTTTCAGATGATTTATTCAAGTTATAAATGTGTAAACTGAATGGAAAATCCCAAATTCATTATCTAATGCTCAATCAAGTCCTTCTAACAAATTGTCGCCACTTGTACTGTTAGTTTCATCAGGTTTATAAAGAATGAAGCTAATTTGTCTCCAAAGGCGAAGGTTCATGAAACACAGACCGGACTCTCATCGGATGGCGTAATGCCTGCCTGAAATTCAGGTATCTTCTTGCTACAAGGTTCCCAATATATAAAATACTCCCAAGGACATCCCTGCACCTAAATCAACTTTTTTACAGGACTTTTGAAGCACCTTTCAAGCAATACATGTATACACAGATTTCTTGCCTTGACATTACCTGAATGCTCACAAATAGCATTCATAAACGTATCCAACAACATAACTGGGATTTTTTTTTTTTTTTAATAAAGGCCACAATTCAAGGACCGTCCAGGATCGACAGACAAAATGTGAAATTTCAAATACTGTCAAGGCCTGTAAATTGGTAATATAAAATTCAAGAACTTTCCAGGTTTTCAAGGACCTGCTGTGGGATCTCTGTGCTATCAATCTTGATTCAAGACTTGAGACCCAACAGATGGTGACCAATAGTTCACTACGTTTCAACTATTACTCAGAATACCGACGCGAGTCGAGTATGGTATCGCAATAGGCCTAGGCCTACAATGGCAAAGTATTTTAAAAAATTTCAACAGATCGTGAACAGCTTACTTTACTGATAATAACTAGTAATACAAGTTACGTCTTGCAGCTGTGAATTGATTTTCTATTTTAGCAATTATTTTTTAAACTGGAGCAAACTTTTATTTTTTGTTTCAACCTGGTACTGAAGTGGGTGATGAAACACAATACTAATGATAATTTTTCAGTTCCCCTTAAACCTGAAAGAAATTGCTTAGGGTGGCACATCATTTGAGGTTGAACAGCATTGGCAATGCACATCATTCGGAATAACAATACATTTATCATTTATGATTTCTATATCAGTGATGTTGAGGTTGGATTGAAAGAGGAACTATATCATAAAACTTGAATACAGATTACTGGTACATTTTTTTTCCCGGAAGTAAGCTAGTACATCTGATTGTGTATATCTGATGATTATATGTATAGTTAGGAACAATTGGTCAGCAATTTGAAGCATGTTTTTGGTGTTAACTTTGTGTCATGATAGGTGAACTATATACATGTAATCTCTTTCTGCCAAAGCTATTACACGTAACAATGTAACAGTTGGAGTAGAGCTATCATGTCCAGTATGGAATGGAACACCAGCATTGCGATAAACCCTCACATTTGTATGCAAATAAAAGATAATGAAAAGTGTTTCCAATCATATACATGTAATGTGCACTGGTAAAGACTGGGACACCTTAAACTGATTAAAACTCAGTTTTAATTAATATATTATTGTGTGGACACAAATATGATTTGTGAAAAAGCTTTAGGGTAAATCAGAAGGATTTGATAGCAAAATTTAAGGAAATGGTGTCCTTCATTTAAGGCGACACAGAATTAAAAACTAACAGGGATTCGGTTTCCCCCGCCTCAGTTAAACAATGTCATCAACCTATTAGTAATTAATATAAAGGAATATGCTGTATGTGTGTATGTGTCTACATACAATGTACACTGCATCTCATACCTAATATTAGGTTAGTATCCCAAATAAGAGGTATAAAATTAGAAATTGAAATACGAGGGTATGGTGTCGGGCAATCCATTGAATAAATGTAGCATGAGGTAACCTCTCGGAATACATGAGGGTATGGGGTCGGGTGAATCTTAGTTTTGGTTGAATAAGTAATATAGTGTGGGCTCTGTGCCCCAGGGGTGGAGACATGCTTCCGGGGTTGAATAAGTGTAGGATGATGTAAGCTCCCAAGCTTTATGAGGGTATGGGGTTGGGCGAAGCTTAGTTTAGGAGATAGAGGGAGGTGGGGGTGGGGGTGGGTGGGGTAGGATGATGTAAGCTGCAAGAATATATGATGGTACGGGGTCGGATGAAGCTCAGTTTAAAAGGTAGTGGATGAGTTTAATAAGTGTAGCCTGATGTAAGCAACTGGAATATATGAGAGTTCGGGGGTCGGTCGCACCTTAGTTACATGTAGGAGACCTAGGGTAAGGCCGAGAGGCTGTGAACAGGAAAATTTTCTCTAATTCCAAAACTTTGACCTCCAGACAGATGGATGGACATCATTGTGGCACCAATATTGAGCTTTCTACAGCTAAACTTTAAAGCTACGGGCTCGATAAAAAATAAGATGCCATTTTTTTTTTTCACCCAATTTTTTTTTTCTTACTTACTGGTAAATCTAAAGAATATGTAATTCTGATATTCTGGGGAAAAAGCTACTTGAATTGCAGAGCCAAAGGCATGGTGCATGTTGGTGACTGGTTTATCACATATAATCTTCTGTGTTAATAAAAGGAGATTTAGACTGGATCAGCTTGGTGGAATATTTTCAGACATGTACAGCATCAAATTACACACACCTGTACCATGATCAGATTTTACCACAATAATGTCATCCTATCATTCGTGTCTGAACAGGTTCCAGGAATCATTTCTAGCACAAAGTGTGGACAATGAAATCTGATCATACATACTGAAATAATGATTTGTACATGTACATACTGAACTCATACATGTAGCAGTTATTGGTTCTAGGATAAGATACTCTGTTCTAGGATAAGATACTCTGTTCTAGGATAAGATACTCTGTTCTAGGATAAGATACTCTGTTCTAGGATAAGATACTCTGATACACAAAATGCAATTGAAAATCACCAAGGGTAAGTATATATTGTCACGTGATGCGAACAGCGGTGACAATTGGTTCTTCAGGTACAACAGCCAGGCAGAAACAAAAATTACGACATACATGTAGCGATGAGATGATTGTGGGTAATATTGATAGGTCATGACTTACAAGGGAATGATGATTGTTAATGTGCTCGAGGACTCGGTAATTGCTGGTTATTTGGAGCATACAAAAGAAATTAAAAGCTCATGACCAAAAATATGAATCATGTCTAGATTTAATCTCTTGGCTTTCCACACAGAATTCCACTTCATTCTCTCGAAACTTTGTGACAACTGGCTGAGTGAAATCTCTGACCTTGTCCAGAGAAATTACAATATGGTCAGGTGCTTTGTGGTCTACCATAACAAGGTACTATGAAATGGCATGGCTTATAGTAAAGTTTGATCTTTAGAAAAGCAAACAAAATGGCATGAACCTTTGGGGAAGTTAGACAGGCATGTTTGTATGGTATATGGGCTTCGTGGATGTCAGTTTATCCCCCTGGGTGAGGACTGGTTTGGTCTGTGCCAACCTCCAAGTTGGCAATGAAGTCCATCAGCCTATCAATAGTTCTAATACATATTCTAATTAATCTCTCAGTGTAATACGGCAATCCAACAGAGAATACCGGACCAATTCAACCGACGAGGCAAGCAGATGGAGAACCAGCACAGCATGTTATTGTCAGTAATGAAGATGCCTATTGCCTGCATGTACGGCATTCATCAATATTGTCTCTTTCTGACAAGCCCGAGGGAGATCTCTTTTCACAAGGAGCATATGTACTCAGAGAGATTCTCCACAGTGACATTTAGCATATTAGGAAAGAGTGAAAGCTGGAGGGTGTAAGACCTTTTAGTTACAAGTCCCAGAGGTGCAAAGTTCATCCTCCAGCTTTCCACCATATTTTTGTATATATAATTTTTGTTTTGTAGACTGTTCATCAACATATTTATTAGAAATTATGGTTGATATGTGTAAATGAATGGGGGGTTTTTCCAACTAAATTTAAGGTGTCAGCATTCTAGATGAGAGAGAAATGAGCAATTGTGAACTTCCATGATGTCACAAATGTGCTTCATGTATCCTGCAAATAGCGGATAATAAGCTTTGTGCCATCATTGATATATTAGTCACTGCAACAGTCTGATCACCAGCATTGACTTCTCCATGCAGACATACATGTAATCCCCCTATCCGTTCACCGGCATTGACTTCTCCATGCAGACATACATGTAATCTCCCTATCTGATCACCGGCATTGACTTCTCCATGCAGACATACATGTAATCTCCCTATCTGATCACCGGCATTGACTTCTCCATGCAGACATACATGTAATCTCCCTATCTGATCACCGGCATTGACTTCTCCATGCAGACATACATGTAATCTCCCTATCTGATCACCGGCATTGACTTCTCCATGCAGACATACATGTAATCTCCCTATCTGATCCCCGGCATTGACTTCTCCATGCAGATACATGTAATCTCCCTATCTGATCACCGGCATTGACTTCTCCATGCAGACATACATGTAATCTCCCTATCTGATCACCGGCATTGACTTCTCCATGCAATCTCCCTATCTGATCACCGGCATTGACTTCTCCATGCAGACATACATGTAATCTCCCTATCTGATCACCGGCATTGACTTCTCCATGCAGACATACATGTAATCTCCCTATTCCTGCAAAAACCATGTCTCCTGCATATCTCACTAGTCGTGATTGGTTATATCATCCTCTGGTCACAGTTCACCAACTAGCTGTTCACCCATTTGGCGAGAATGCGATGCTAAACCTTAATACTCTGTCTCTCCAACTTGGCAATTGGACAGATTGGTGCGGTAGTTACTTGTAAGCATTCCCGGCAAAAAAAGCCAAACCATTTTAATCCGTGTGATATAGATCTTTCAACTATCTGACCTATTGGTTGCAGAGTGTATACTATGTACAGCAAAGGCATACAGCATATCGATATCAGTCTGCAACACAGGGTATAAATGGGCCATCTATTAAAATTAGATCCTACGTCAGCTTTCTTCTTTATATGAATTTATTTTATTTGATAAAATAACCGAGTACATTAAAATGCCATAATCCTGCGACCTTTAAATAAGTTGAAAACATAAAACAATTTCATGCTAAATTAACCCTGTGATGAATGAGAAAACCTGCTCTATTTCATAGGCTTGTGGGATATTATATAATGAATACCAAACAAGTGACTATTGTTATTGATAAAGAAACAAATTAGCAATGCCCAGCTTTACTGCCTTCTGACAATTATTTATCAAATCATTTCTTTATTACCATTATAGGAACCCCTAAATTTGGCCACTGTGTTCAACATTGTCTGCCACATAATCCAAAAGGCCAGAAAGGAATACTGTATTGTTCATTGATCAGATCATGAAAGGCCAGTTCGGAAGGAAATTAAAATGCATTATAACTCACACTGACAATGAAATGTCAATAAAGGAATTCGCCACTCAGTCATATAAAGCATTCAGGATCATCATTCATAAGATTAATTTTGGAACTGAACAAAAAACACTTTTGAAAAAGATGCATCATATATTTGTGCTGTCATAACACGAAAACGTACATCATTAAAGGAACCAGGGAGGCAATATTATATGTGACCAGCAGATCAGGACAGCCAGTCATATATGTATACAGGTTATAAAGGCCCGATCAATCAGGGAGCGTTTAATGTGTTTACCTTCTCCACAGGACTATGGTAATCAGATCATAAATTGATTCTGGTGTAACAATGGAATAACAACAGTTTGGATGTGCCTGTTCTGAAATGTCCCATTTATGGCAATTTTAATGGGGATTTCCTGGCCACGACACTCGACCTTCGGCTTTGTGCGCTGAATAGTCTGGCCTTTAGCACTTCCTGGAATGATGCTCCTATTGGTTGAGCTCAGCTAACTTGAGCAACATTTGTTGTAAACATTGAAGATGTCGATCTCAAGAAATTTATCTCAACTACCTGGACATGAGCAATTTTTGCCGTTGTGTGCAGAATGAATACATTATGTACCGTATTTGACATGTTTGTGACATTGATGAGGACATGTGACATGCATGTACTTATTGATGGCATCATGATCTTCACTCCATACATTGATCATGTCAAATTGTGGACAGGTCCAAGGCAATGGTGTCTACCTCACATTAAAAGTTGGGCTTACACAATAAAATAGGACAGTCCTGAGATAGAACTCTTCAGTACTGAAAGGCGCGAAATGAAGTCATTGCCCATGTGACGTCGAGCCAAGGTTTAAGACCGAGCAATGCTTTAACACTGGCTATACCGCAAAAATCATAAAATAATTATCACTGTGGCTTTCAAAACTATGAAAATCCAAACAGCCTTGAAGACGTTATTGTCTCGGAGCAAAGGTCATTCTCTGTAGAACTCTGTGAAAAAAATAACTGCCAAGACTAAGAAGTGCTTCATCGCCTAACTTCAGCATAACGTCACATGTGCAATGACATTGTTTCGTGCCTTTTGCAGTTAGAGAGCTGCATCTCGGGACTGTCCAATTGTCTTTGACAAAGTTTCATTTAGCCATGTGAGCAAGTCTACATATTACCGAATTGTTTGGATTCTTTGATCATGTGTACGATTACTTTCACTTTCTGTAGATGCTCGGTCATATCTGTCGAACAATTGAGCCTTTCACAATCTGGGACTATGTTTTGTATGATATGTTACAATGAAAATCTGGGGCATTCTGTGAAACACCTTATTGACATAAATATTGTATCTCCTCTAGGAGTATCGACACAGCCTTGTCGTCTCACATTTCATGTGGATGTAGAGGACGGATTAACATTGCAATGAGCAGTTCCACTCTCGTATGTTTTCAAAAATTTGCCACATTTCCTCATACCCAATAAATTTGTGTCACCACTGTATTTGTTACAGGATTTGTCCAAGAAAATTTGGACATGTTAGCCTAACTTCAACCTGCAAACAGACCTAAACTATGATGATGATGTTTTATCCCTCTTTCAATCACATGATGGTTTGTGCATCCATTCATCTACATGACAGGCGATCCGTTATACTGAAATCTAACATTGTTTCAGTGAGATGACTGTAATTAATAAATTATGCATGTTTTGAGTTAAAGTGTTGTACAATTAATTTTAGTCCATACACAGACATGACAGAGGTTTTGGTAGGGTCAAAATGCCTGTCAGAGATATCAAAATATATGATCCTGTATTGTTGGTTACAATATATGATCCTGTATTGTTGGTTTCAATATATGATCCTGTATTGTTGGTTTCAATATATGATCCTGTATTGTTGGTTTCAATATATGATCCTGTATTGTTGGTTTCAATATATGATCCTGTATTGTTGGTTACAATTATGATCCTGTATTGTTGGTTTCAATATATGATCCTGTATTGTTGGTTACAATTATGATCCTGTATTGTTGGTTTCAATATATGATCCTGTATTGTTGGTTTCAATATATGATCCTGTATTGTTGGTTTCAATATATGATCCTGTATTGTTGGTTACAATATATGATCCTGTATTGTTGGTTTCAATATATGATCCTGTATTGTTGGTTACAATATATGATCCTATATTGTTGGTTTCAATATATGATCCTGTATTGTTGGTTACAATATATGATCCTGTATTGTTGGTTACAATATATGATCCTGTATTGTTGGTTACAATATATGATCCTGTATTGTTGGTTACAATATATGATCCTGTATTGTTGGTTTCAATATATGATCCTGTATTGTTGGTTACAATATATGATCCTGTATTGTTCGTTTCAATATATGATCCTGTATTGTTGGTTACAATATATGATCCTGTATTGTTGGTTACAATATATGATCCTGTATTGTTGGTTACAGTATATGATCCTGTATTGTTGGTTACAATATATGATCCTGTATTGTTGGTTACAATATATGATCCTGTATTGTTGGTTTCAATATATGATCCTGTATTGTTGGTTACAATATATGATCATGTATTGTTGGTTTCAATTGGGTGACAAAAATGTACTGGATTTGGATCAGTGCACATTTCTCTCCATTTAACACTTAATTTAGCATTCCAGTTTCATCATTATGAACAATGGGAAACTTGTTATCATTACCTAGGCAGTCTGGTCCTACCATAGCTCACGCGAGACAGCTATGTTTTCATCATCTCAAACTAGAGTATGCCAATGCATAGATCCTTCGGCTACATGTATGTCAGTCCAGAGACCTTGCATTGGCAAATAAATTGATGTTTATGGATGTGCATTGCCTCATGGGGTAGACGAGGAATGTAACATCATCAGGTTTGAGATCTATGTACAACTCTACAGAAAATCTTTTTTACAAACAATTTTACGTGGATTGTTGGACAATCTTTGCAATGAACCTTATTCAAGCAATGTAAATTTTATTTTGTGAAAAATCGCAAAAATAGGTCACAAACAAAAGCCAAAGCAGAATGATCACAAAATAAAAGATTGAAATGATGTGTTGATGGAGAAGATGCCAACTACCCAGTGACATACATATACACAGATTGGCATCCCACGATCCAGGCATGATAAACCTTGTGTGTATTAAAGTTACATCATTTATTGGGAAATAGTATCAGTAAAATGGATTATATAAAAAAAAACATTACTTTGCAAACTCCATGAATAAAATATGTGGAATCCATATAAGCCAGGTTTATTTATTGGACTAGACACACACATAAAGGACAACGCACAATGGCTCACATACGGTACACCACGGGTAGTAATGGCTGAAGTTATTGGATACCATGAGTACCACTGCGAATCTCCATACACCGGTAAATAAATAATACAAGCGCAAAAATACTGCATATCCTGACCAATTGATGAAGGATTGTTGAAATTTGTTATCTCGTAAGCGTGAAATCTCTGCGGGGAATATACCGCATATATCATACTAATGGTTGGACAAACAGTAGATGAGTTCACAACATGTTCATGGAGATATGCTCACAATCCTCAATCTCTGCACTACAATATCACAGAGTGGATAACATAAAAACCATTAGGGTCAGGATAATATCCTAGTGTATAACAAGGAAAGATCCTCCTAGAGTTCCTAGTAATCGTATACCATCTATACATGTACGTCTCGTACCAGTTCTTAGTAATGGATCAGCATCTACAGTCCTCGTACCAGTTCTTAGTAATGGATCAGCATCTAGTCCTCGTACCAGTTCTTAGTAATGGATCAGCATCTATAGTCCTCGTACCAGTTCTTAGTAATGGATCAGCATCTATAGTCCTCGTACCAGTTCTTAGTAATGGATCAGCATCTACAGTCCTCGTACCAGTTCTTAGTAATGGATCAGCATCTAGTCCTCGTACCAGTTCTTAGTAATGGATCAGCATCTACAGTCCTCGTACCAGTTCTTAGTAATGGATCAGCATCTATAGTCCTCGTACCAGTTCTTAGTAATGGATCAGCATCTAGTCCTCGTACCAGTTCTTAGTAATGGATCAGCATCTAGTCCTCGTACCAGTTCTTAGTAATGGATCAGCATCTATAGTCCTCGTACCAGTTCTTAGTAATGGATCAGCATCTACAGTCCTCGTACCAGTTCTTAGTAATGGATCAGCATCTAGTCCTCGTACCAGTTCTTAGTAATGGATCAGCATCTATAGTCCTCGTACCAGTTCTTAGTAATGGATTCTTGTAACTGGTCATCTATAAATCCTCGTATCCAGTTCTTAGTAATGGATCACCATCTACAGTCCTCGTACCAGTTCTTAGTAATGGATCAGCATCTAGTCCTCGTACCAGTTCTTAGTAATGGATCAGCATCTATAGTCCTCGTACCAGTTCTTAGTAATGGATTCTTGTAACTGGTCATCTATAAATCCTCGTATCCAGTTCTTAGTAATGGATCACCATCTACAGTCCTCGTACCAGTTCTTACAGTAATGGATTACCATCTATAAAATTCTCATAGAAGTTCTTAGTACTGGATCGCCATCTATAATTCTCATAGAAGTTTTTAGTAATGGATCGCCATTTATAATTTAATTCTTCTAAATTGTTCTTAACTGACCATCACCTATAATCTTCCTAGACATTCTTAGAAACTGATCCATAATGGATAAATCTTTCAGCAGTTCTAATCCTTCTAGAAGTTCTTAGTAGTAGAATAGATTTTCGCGTATGGACAGATCCATGCTTCAAGTCTAGACATAAACAAGTAATAGGAAAAAAAACTTAATATGTCCACATAAACTGCCACAGGGGTTGAAATGTGTCATTATGACCTAGTAGCCATTGGCCCCTAGATCAGAAATTTCTAGGGGCCAAATTATACTTCTAGGGGCCAATTATTTATGGTGTAAATTGGAGGAAATAAAGTTGAAAGACTTTAAAAAAATAAAATAACCAACTGGTTTCAATGTTGTCTTTTATTTTAAACACAGGAAGGAAGCAATCAGAGATTGCTCAATTGTATGCCCCCCCCCCCCCCTTCCACTTTAATCCGACACTGCCCCGCCATTGTTCTGTTCTTTATTGGTTGGTGGAGGCCTAATTTGGATAATTATAAAAATTCTGTTTCAGTCACTTTTTTGCCATGCCTCACATAATACATATTCCAAGTATCAAGCAACAAGTGATTATACGATGCTTCGATGCAAGATGGTCGCCAGGGCTTTCGCCAAATCCGAAAATGTGACCTGGTCATGAGACCTACATTCCTTGAGAGTATATTGTGGTGAAATTATGAAGCGATCAGTGAACTTTGAATTTTGCACCCAATTCACTGTTTTGGGGGCAATTTCATACTTCAGGACCTATGTTGTTTGCTTTGGAATGTAGAATAACATATAATATAGCCATTTTCCTGGTTAAAATCGGTTATGGACTGAGATCCAGCTTGGAAAAATAAATATATCCCATTCACTTAGGTTTAAACAAAGGGCCATAACTCTTGAAAATATAACCGAAAACAGAGAACTTCACGCTGCACATCTATGGGTCACTGACCACATATCATGCAAATTTCGTACTTGTTCATACAATATTAACCGAGATCGAGCCCTACAAATCCCAATTCACAAAGATTTGAAGAAAAAAGGGCCAGAACTCTTGAAAATATAAGCGAAATGTGGAGAAACTTCACGCTGCACAACTACAGGGCACTGACCACATATCCTGCAAATTTCATAATTGTCCATACAATATTAACCGAGATCCAGCCCGGACAAGTTCCAATTCACAAAGATTTGAAGAAAAAAGGGCCATAACTCTTGAAAATATATGCGAAATGCGGAGAAACTTCACGCTGCACAACTACAGGGCACTGACCACACATCCTGCATATTTCATAATTGTCCATACAATATTAACCGAGATCCAGCCCGGACAAGTCCCAATTCACGGAGAATTCAGGAACAAAGGGCCATAACTCTTGAAAATATAAGCGAAACGTGGAGAAACTTTACGCTGCACAACTGTGGGTCACTGACCACATATCATGCAAATTTCATACTTGTCCATACAATATTAACCAAGATCCAGCCCGGACAAGTCCCATTCACAGAGATTTCAGAAAAAGGGCCATAACTCTTGAAAATTATACCGGAACTCGGAAAAAACTCTACGCTGCACAACTATGAGCCACTGGCCACATTCCATGCAAGTTTCAATCCTGTCCATCAAATATTAACCGAGATATTGCCCGGACAAGAAATTCGGACGGACAGACGGACGGACAAAGCGATCGCTATATGCCCCCCCTCTAGTTAGAGGGGGGGCATAATTACCTGTAACTTACAGGTAATCCTGCTGTTACAGGATTAACAAATTAATAAAATTCAACAGGATTAAATTTAATCAGATTAACAGGATTAATAAAAAAAAAACGTCTACTGTCTGTCCCAGATAATATATCCAAGACGTTTTCGGCGATATTTCGGAGATAATTGATTGGAGGATATTGAAACTTCACCCAGGAGATCAACTAGAAAGTACCAATTTTATTCCAAAGTATCAAGAAAATCCTTCCAGTAGTTCTCAACATATCGTGAAAACAAGAATTAGATGGGAGATTTGTAGGTTATTTTTTGACGTCATGACATCAAGCCTGCATGTTATAACATTGACAGGTCAACATCATCGTAGCGCCAAAATAACATGGTAGGTATTGGTGATTTTCGTCAATTCCCAACAGATTTTAATGAAATATGGGGAAAATTTTTGTATTTTTTAGTTGATATATTGTGAGTTTCAATGCTGTATGATAAATTGTCTCCGAAATATCGCCGAAAACTTGTCAAGTGACAACTCTTACAGTGTAAGTCAAGTAACATCTACGAAATTAAACAGGACATTTGCAAAGTTCACAAAACAGGAGTTGTTTTCCACCATCGTACTTCGACCACAGTCTTTTTTCCGCCCAGCTTTGCTGAAAACTGCGACGCAACTTTTTTTACTTGGTCGTTGATCGGTTTCTTCCCGACTAACAGTCGAAATTCTTTCGCCACCAGACACTGAACCGCTGGATAGTTGCCGTTTGCTGGTCAAAAACTGCATAAAATTGGATTGCTTTGCCATGGTTATAGGAATCACAAAAGCGAGGATGATATTCTCTTCGACCGTGCCATTCTATCGTCACCGAACGCAGCTAAAAATGGCGGAAATGCCAACTTCGATAGAATCGAAAACGAGGCTCAGTCACATGGCATTATCGGAAACCAGGCGAACAGCATATGGCTTGAATAGAAAATGCCGGTTTCTGAACCTGTGTGCACTGCGTATCGTAACATGACTACATAGGGGACAAGACAACAAGACAACTACATAGGCGACTTTCTTGACAACGAAATCACCGGACTGTAGAACACGTATAATCTATTCTCGTTACAAAAACAATCATCACCATGCTTTTTTGCTTGTCACCAATGGCGACCTGTAGCATTTTCCTGGTCGCCAAAATACAAATCTACTCACATTTGGCGAGTAAAACGGCTACTTTTCAATCCCTGACTGCATAATATACAGTAATGACAAATGTCATAATAAGATACTTTGTAACCAAGTGAAGCTTGCTCAGTGCATTTCAAATGTTCACTGCCAGAAAGGCAATGCGTTTCAGGTTAAATCATTCCAACACCTGTCCAAACCAATATGTTTCTGTGTTGCAACTATGCTATTGATTGTGGAGATGTCATTCTGGTGTTAATCATCCATGAAACATCTCACGCAAGTGTCTAACAATGCTCGCGATGTATGCCATGACTGCGTTATTGGGGAACAACAGTCTGCAATCCCATATGAGAGCAACTCGGTCAGAATATACATGTAGCAATAAATTAACAGCACCGATACAATAATGATAGATAAACATGAGAACTGGTTGTATCGGTCCCTAGCCCAGGAGCAATATTGAATATTATAGGGTTCACGCAGATGTATACATACAAAAGTCTTACAGTAGACTGTGACTATATATAGAATGTATAATCGGGGAAAATGATACACATGTTTCGGGTTACCGTGGAGTGCCAAAGAAATAATGGGAACTCTTCTGCATGGAAAGATGAATTTAGTTCATACAACGCGGTTTTTGTATGGTCAGAATGCCAGACTGAGATATAAAAATATCTGATTCCACATTACTGGTTTCAATTCAGTAGCAACATTGTACTGGATTTGGACCAGTGTGTCTTTCTCTTCATTTATAAACTTAATTTCTATTTGAGAATTGGAATTGACCAATCAAATGCCTCAAACCAGTGAGATATCCCAGGATGCACTGTTGTGTCTAAATAAGACTCCAATGAACACAATATCATTACAATATGAAACATTTAAAAACAATGTTGGTGTTTGTTATCAAATCTAAACCTGCTATCACTATAATGCCATATTCCTCCATTTTGGAGATCTCCTGCAAAGAAATTATCCGCTAGGTGGCGTGCTCTCCGCGCATGCCCTTCCTCTTTTTCCCATGCTGTGCAAGACCTGTTTTGTGTCAAGGCCGAGCAAAGAGGGGAGGATGGGTTGGGCAAATCAACGTTGATAGCAGGTTTGATTTGATAACAAACACCAACATTGTTTTTAAATGTTTCATGTTTGTGTCTCAAATCTTAACCTGCTATCACTATAATGCCAGACTCCCAACAGAGGAGGTTGGGTAGCCGGCCTTGTGACTTGCTTTTTGGGTTGAGCGGAGCACGCCTTGTTCTGATTTTAAAATCTAGTATGCCTAGTAATATCCAGATAATTCCCGTGTCATATAGAGGCGTAGGGAGTAAAAGGAATTACAAGTAATACGGCGAGAGGTGGACTCTGTTCCTACCCTTTGCTAGATAATCAGATGCCATCGTGATGCCTTGAAGTCCCTTCGTCTCTGACATGGTCTGCTTCTTCATGTTGCTGGATTGCCGGGATCTTGCTTGAGCGGCGCCCCCCCCCCCTCTTTTTTTGATAGGAGTAGTGGACTAAGCACTGGGCTGTAGCTGTAGGTCCAGCGTAGTCATCCTATCTGTCTGTACAGACATGTCTGTAGATAGAAACCAGCAGGAGTTGAATTGATCGTCCAAGCGCAGGTGTCAACAATATCGTTCAACGATAAGTTTTCCCCAAAGTGGCCCGGACGTCACACTGGCTCTAGTGTTGTGAGACGATGTCTTCATAAAGGAGGAGGAGCGTCGATGGCGAGTTGGTTAACCCAGTCGGCAGTCTTCTTCAACCCAAACGGTGATCATGAACTAGTGATGTCAGCCGATGGGTCTGTATAGAAGTGATGAGAGAAGAAGACAGCTGGAGTCCCTTGTCGGTTCTGTAAAGAGTGCCACAGGGCTCTGACTGGATATAAAAACCTATTCTCCTCCAGCAGGAGGAAATCTGTCAGTGCTGGAATCTGGTACAGTCTTTGGACGCCTGGTCCCTGACGTGTGGAATCGTTCTAGATGACGAAATCCGGGATCGGATGAAAAGATCTGGTTGACCAGTCTGTCATCCATGTCAGGGAACTGTGTTCCACTGCGTGAAGCTCTGATTGTGGAGTGAAGGCTGTCAGGAAGCTGTCTTGTAGGACAGGGTCTTGACTAGAGTTGACTGTACTGGCTCAAATGGTGGGCGTAAGAATGCCCTAGTACCACATCCAGGTCCCC
The DNA here is from genome assembly GCA_036873755.1 of Hanleya hanleyi. Classification (NCBI taxonomy): domain Eukaryota; kingdom Metazoa; phylum Mollusca; class Polyplacophora; order Lepidopleurida; family Hanleyidae; genus Hanleya; species Hanleya hanleyi. The sequence continues at coordinate 65,045 of JAVTVY010029763.1, read as the reverse complement.
TTGGGTGATAGTTGACGTGTTCGGCGAGACTGTAAGGCGAAGACCATGGAAAGCCGAAATGCTGGAATCTTGTCCAATGTCGATTCCGGAGGTCAACTTGACAACCCTGGATGATGCTGAGTGATACCCCTGTGTAATGCTTGGCTGAGATTCCCTGTCCTGATACAGATGTAGAAGGAAAACAGCTGTTGCTGGAGCAGAAACAGTGTTGGCCACAGGTCCTGTACCATAGTACATTCTCCGGGCTTGATGCGACTGTACAGTAAATAGTAGCTTGCTGCTGTCATTGTCTGTACAATTGGTCCTGGAGAAAAACCCTGGTCTGCAAAGGAATTCTGGATCGTTAGCAGACGTGGGGTGCCGTTGCGGGTCCCGGTGCCTCCGTAGAAAAGGTGATCTTCCGGTTGTAGTACCCTGTAGGACTTGGAGGAAGCTGTCAGCAGTGACCCTGAAGTGATGTGAAACACGTGGTGTTGTGACATGGTACTGCTGATACTGTGCTCCTAGGACCAGTGCTGATGTTTCTTGAAACAGTGACTGGGATCTTGCTCCCCCCAAACTTGACGCAGCTGACGACCGTACTGTAAACGTTCGTAATCAATGCTGATGTGTTGTGCAACCGCAACCTCCAAGGGGGGACTGCCCTCTTAGCGCAGATATCCCTAAGGAAGATGATGCGTTGCTTGTCTGTCGTGGTATCCATGTGCCGGCTATCTGTTGCCGGACTAATGGACCCCTCCAAGCTGTGAAGGCCGCATCGGTGAATGTGAACTTCTCTGTGCTCTATTGAAACTGGATCAGGCATCGTCACTCTGGAAGGAGGTGAAGATGTTCCAGGACGAGCATCCTTAGATTGCTTGTTCTTGCCCTCAGGTACAGTTGTAATTGAGAACTGTAATGAGGAGTACCTGGAGCTGGCCAAAACTGTGCTAGGCCCCGGGTGAGTAGTAGACTGTACCTCCATCCAACGGTCCTCTGGGTCATGGCGTTGATGGTCTGGTTCCAGGTGCAGGTTCCATATGCCGGAAAACTGCCTGACGCTTGAACGTAGTATTCTCCTCCATTTTACATAATCCGTGGGGTCCGTGGAAACATCCCTGGATCGCCGTGATCATCGAGGAGAAACTCGAAAAACGTCCTCTGGAACGCCGAAAGTAACGACAACCGGGAGTCGGAGTCCAACTCCTGTAGTGTCGAATATACTCAGTGGATGTCCGGCTCCATCGCCTGGTCCGGTCTCTACTGTCATCCTGCTGGATGCTGGAGTCCCAAGTCTGTTCCGGAGTCCGAATCCGCCTTCCGGATTAAAGATGACTTGATCCCCGTGTCCTATTCCGGTGTCCGGGTCCGTGTTGACTTGGACTTGGAAGGAACCTCAGTCTGGAACTAGGCTTGTCCACTGTAGACTGGATGTCTCGCTCCCAAAGAACGGGTTTAGTCGAGCCCGACTAACCGTTTTCTCCGAGATCCTGCCCCGGTCGGAAGATTCCCTCTTTACCTTGGAACTGTCCTCTCTCGTAAGGGTGAAGACTACTCTGAGTATCTAGCTTGGGTTGCCCGAGTTCTGACAGGAAGACCGTCCGTGGCGATCTCCTCTGTTAGAATTTGCCTTTGCCTTGTCTTTACCGGAAAGGCGTTGTGCCAGTGCCCCGATCATCCGTGATGTCTTGTCATCACTGATGGTGGCCATGGCAGTCGGAAATAGCTCTGTCGAGTGGGTAACTTGACGCCAGTAGTTGTTGAGGTAGATCTGTGTTGACGGAGTCCAAACCCTGATTCGGAGACACTATCCCGTACGGTGAGCTTGAAGGAGCCCTGTTTCTGTCTGACGTCAGGGTCCTGTATCAACTTGATGTAGCTGTAAGGAGCCAATCGGTATATGAAGTAACACTATGTTGGGTTAACATCATGTTCTGTACCACACAGACTTGTCTTGCTTGAAGTCCAACTGTCGGTGCCTTGGTACATCCCAGAAGTCCGTCTAAATCCCGGTCCAACTTCAGAGACTTGAAAGGTAGATGATCTCCATACAGGACGAAGGTCTTGTAGGGTCAGGTTTCCGGAACGCAGGTTCCCTGAATGACTCCGGCGATGGTGCGCATGTCACAGAATCGTCTTCTTCAGAAGGCTTGTCCAATCCGTAAAGCGATGTCGCTGTTAGCCGTCTTCGCTTGCGGGGTGGATCATCTGACTGCTTATCTAGCCATCATGCGGTCTAGTCATCTGTGGAAACCAGGACTCAGCGTTGCCATCTAGGCTTCAAATGATAGCTTCTCATTCTCCTCTGTTTCCGCTTCTTGACTGGAGAAACGGACGTTGCTGGAGGATGACGGGATCGTCTCGTGTCACAGACATCTGATGATGAAATGCCGGCAGTGGCAGGAAACTGTACTGCTGGAAGGTGACTGCGTCCCGTAACAGCACTTGACTCCAAAGGAACTTGAAAAGATAAGTCTTGATCTTTAAGTCCGAGTCCAGATCCGGAATGCTGATCCTTGAGTCCAGTCTCTGCTCTGGTAATCCCGATAACTGTAAGGTGGTGTCCGACTCCAAAGTTGAAGTTGGAAGTTGACTCTCGGAGCTCTATATAAGTCCGTTCCAAATGGTCGGGATTCTGTCTGTGTAGAGTCGTGACCTGTAGTCCCGTCGGGGTCCAGGGCCGTGATGTCTCGGTATTCCGGCGCCCTGTATAGGGTCGTGATGTGCCGGGGTGCCGTCGCTCTAGAAGTCTCGATGCTCTGTGTAGGGCCGTGACTTCTCGGAGTCCCGATGTTCTGTGTTGGCCGTGAAGTCTCGGAGTCCCGGTGTTCTGTATAGGCCGTGCCCTTTAGGGTCCGGGTCCATGTCTCTGACTTCCTCGAAGATGAGTGATGATCCCGATCTGTGCTCCGAACTGTAGTGTTGTTCACTGCTCCGTGATACGGCACTACACCGAGGTCTCTATTCTCTCGACCTGCGGAGACTTGGATGAACGGGAGCTGACTATGTCCTCTCCGATGAAGCAAAATTGACCTGACTTTAATCTTCAGAGAATTCTTCGGTCTTCGGGAATGCGGCTTGAATTCACCGCTGTACCGTTGAAAATTCCGGCGTAGACGAATAAAGCTGAAATCCCGGTATCGTTGTGATGAACGGCTGTGTTCCCGGGATCTTCATGCTGTAGTACGGGTCCGAGCTGTCTCCAGAACCGTGGTGTAGCGTTCTGGCTAAGTCCGTTCTAAGTAATCCGTACTGTGTAAGTCCGTGACTTCTATGTGCGGCTACACGGTGTTCTGGATAAGTCCGTTCCCAATAGGTCCGTGACCTGCTTGCACCGGGGTACGGCTTCGAACTCTGGATCTGTCCATGTTGCGGTCCCGACGGTTCACCAGTAGTCGGGTCTGCGCATCGGTATCGGAGTACCGTGCGTCGGTATCGGAGTACCGTCGATCTGTATAGTGTTGATCTCTCGGTATCCCGGTAGTCCCTGTAGGCTCTTGGCTTGACGGGGTCTCGGAGTTCTGCATCGGGCCGTGATTCCTCGGAGCCATGGTCCCGTATGCTGGTCTAAAGTCCGTGACTTCTTAGATGTGGACTCTCGGTGAGATGTAACCTCTCGGCGTACTGGATAAGTCCGTTCTACATAGGTCCGTGCCGTCTCCTGCTCCGGGGTACGGCTCCGGACTGCAGCCCCGTCTCTGGAAGAAAACTCTCGCTCCGATGGTCGGGTCCGCGGTGCTTGGTGTCGGAGTCCCGGCGCTCTGTATAGGGCCGTGACTTCTCGGGATCCCGGTGCTCCGTGTAGGTCCGTGGCTTATGGGACTCTCGGTGCTCTGCATAAGGCCGTGATGTCTCGGAGCCGTGGTCCCGGTGAGCTGTATAGGGCCGTGCTGTATTAGAGCCGAGGTCCCGCTCCGGCGATCAAGTCCGTGACTTAGACTTCTCTTGGTAGTCCCGGTCTCTCTGGACTGTTGACTTGTCCACTGTACCAGCATGTGGTTCCGTGGTACGGCTTTACGCCGGGTCCCGGCTCTTCACCGGGTCCCGGTCAGAAGACTTGTCTTTCTTGAGTTGCGGAGGCTTGGATGAACGGGAACTGTCATCCCAGGACTGTCCCTGATCCGTGGCTGTAACGGGGCTTCCCAGTAGACTCCGTGGGACCGTCTTCCCTGGTGAATCTGAAGTAGACCGTGGGGCCGTGACTTGAGCCGAACTGGTCTGTACTTTAGCTTGCGGCGACTCCGTAGGCTGTACGACTGTACCGCTGGGTTGTATACACGGGCTTGCAGTCGATAAAGGTGAGTCCTCGTTCAGCGCTAAGTCGTTGAAGAGGGCCTGATTAGCCTCTAGTTTTTCGGCTGGACCTTCCCCTGGTCGCCGGCCGCCTTCAGGGGTTGACAGCGTCGCACTGCAGCATAGCTAATCCAGGTCACGTCGTCCCAGCCTGCACATTCTGCACATGTAACCTGCCTGTAGCAGACCTGTGCCCTGCATTTAAAACAGAATGAATGCGAATCTCTTACGGGCCAAAACTGACGACATGATTCACATCTCTTACTATTCTTGATAGTTTGGGTGACTACGTTAGCCATACTGACTTACGGGAGATAAAAAAATAACCCTAGGGTGCGTCTATAACAACCAAAAAGTTACTGTTTACAGGAGCTCTTTCCAAACACGTCTTGCTACCAAGACTGCAAAGGAAAAAGAGGAAGGGCATGCGCGGAGAGCACGCCACCTAGCGGACGATCGACGAGACGATCAGGGGAGATAATTTCTTTGCAGGAGATCTCCAAAATGGAGGAATATGGCATTATAGTGATAGCAGGTTAAGATTTGAGACACAAACAGAAATGTTTGCACATGTTGGATAAGGTTCTCCTTTAGTATTGGAGGTTACAGACATGTAAGACAATATCAATATGATTTGTGTTGCCTTAACTTTGGAAGAACTATCCTGGTTGTTCATAGATAATATCAATACTACGTACATGGTGATTCAATTCTGGCTGAGAATCTGCTCTTCCTCTGATAGAATTACAATAACAATTTTCATAATTCCTTTGATGCGAAGTTGAAGAATCAAGTTGTAATCTGGTGGAAACTATTGTTAATGCAATAATTATCCCCATCAATGAAAGTAGATAAGATCTCCACGAGACTCCGCTGACCTGAAAAGGATTTCCACCCATCTTAAAAAATACTTTTGCAGGACTTTCAAGGTCAGAAGTCAACTTTTTTGACGGACTTTGAAGCACCTTTCAAGCATTACATAAACAGAAATTTCCTGCATTTGATATAACCAACAATAATGCAACAAAAATTTTAATAAGAGAATCTTTGATCAACTACTTTCCAGGACCGACAGATGAAATTCTGCAATTTCAAGTACTTTCCAGGCCCGACAGACGAAATTCTGGAATTTCAAGTACTTTTAAGGCCTGGAAATTGCCAATATAAAATTCAAGTTTTCAAGCACCCATGGAAACTTGAAAAAGAAAGAGCAATAAACAAACAAACAAACAAACAAACGAAGAAACTGGTACTTACCCAAAACTGCTAATTTCAGCGTGGACAGATTGTGCATATCAATCCTGTCCTTCATATCTGGGTGGGAGATATCAGCGTAACAGTATTTATGAGACATTCCGCCGCTGTATTGTTCCAGTGCTCAGTTAGTAAAGAATGATGTATCGGTAAACTATCCAAGGAAATCTCTGTCCAAGCCACTACGCCATCATCTCATCATCACGCTAGGATTAGACATGTGCATGCTGATGACGGGAGATCAATGCTGAAAAATCAGAAAACAAGTGGTGTGACGTCAGTTCGGGCAGAAGAAGGCAGTCTGTCAATAGGATTACGAGATTTCTGACGACCAGATGATAATCATTGGAGTGTGCAATTAGTCTGCCAATAATATAATGCAGCTCTGAGCGTTATAGATTGCCTGACTGCATCCAAAGACTAGCTGATCACTCTCCAAACAGCTCCCCACCCTACAACACAACACAATAAACTCTCTCAGACTAACAGTGTGACCACTGGGAAGTGATCGAGCATTTGAAATGGGTCATCATTAAGTTGGACTCCGACTGACCGCCACATGAAATAACATCCATGCAGTTTCTGTATCCATCCACTGGCCATCAATATTCACCATTCGCAATGCTGCACGATTCCTTACAGCATACAATTCAGCCTGTGGCTCTAATGAGCGTGTGGTAACTCTTGGGTGTTAGTCCATCTTTACATGACATGGTCAATCATTACTCCAACAGAGCATGTCATTTATACAGGGGTCAATCATACTGAATTACACGAATTGGACTCTCAATAAGATAACCAGTGACAAACCCTTCCTATAACTATTAACCCTTCCTATAACTATTGGAGTAAATTAGTCGTACATTTCCATATTACACCACCACAGAACCAGTCAGTCTTCATTTTCTTCAAACTAAGGTCAGATGTCAAATATACCCTTAGGTAGCACAAAATCTGTTAATACTAGATAGATCCATTCCACAATTCAGTTTGGGGTTACAGCGCAGTAGGTTAGGTAAAGAGATATGACAAAAGTTACTTCGATCGTACAAAACAAAACTCATGTGAAATGTCTTGGACTTGAAAATTTTAAAGTCTGACCCGTTAGAATCCTAGTTGGATCTCATCAGAGACTGCAAGATTTGGATTTGTTTGGAGTATTTATACTAAAGACGGCTGTCGGTCGGTAATGAAATGTCGACCGGTAGTAGGCTGGTGTCGGCCGGAAGTCGGCTGTTGTATGCCGGTATTAACTGACGTATGTCGGCCAGTGATGATAGCTTAGAAGTGCGGAGCTCTCCATCGGCCGGAATGTGTACCTTCGTCCATGTATAATGGATGGCGTCAGTTACCGGCCAACAACGGCCAACTTTCTGACCGACACCAGCCTACAACCGGTTGACATGTCATTTACCCGCCAACAACCATCTTTAGTATAAATACATTAAACAAAGTCTCTGATGAGATTCAACTAGGATCGAAACTGGTCAGACTTTAAAAGTTTCACACTAGTTTTTTTTTCTGAACCACATCTAGGGTACGTATATGCTATCTGGGATCGCTCCAGGTTTATCGAAATAACGTTTGTCACATCTCTTTACCTAATTTACAGTGCAGTATGTGTTGAAGAAATTGGAAATCTTCTGTGTGGGAGATCAATTTAGTGCATACACAGATGTTTTGGTAGGACCAGAATTGCCAGTCAGAGATATCAAAATGTATATTACTGTATTACTGGTTTGGATTCTGTGGCAAAAATATACTGGATTTGGACCAGTGAGCATTTTTCTTTGTAAATAAACTTAATTTAGCATATGATTTTCATAATTATAAACAACGAGAAAATTTTTCCATCACTTCAGAGGCAGTCTGGCCCTACCATACATTGTAGGTCAAGTGGGACAGTGATTTGTGCCTTCATATAAGGAGAGTTCCACTGTTCTCGTCATCTCAGAACCTGAGTATTCCCATCAGGATCACAGGCAGGTCTGCAGTCAATCAAGATGCATGTACTTACATATGGCCCTCATCCTTACAATGTATTGGTAACACATGCATGCATTTGCAAATTTCCAGTCTGACATCATTATAGTCTTCAACTTAAGAAGTAGGGTAGCATGCAGTAGCTGAGGATTGTCCCAATCACTATGTCCTTAAGGTCAAACTAAAAGTCTTCTGTTTCTGGCTGTACACAGCTTGTTCTGAAGTCTGTGTCTACACATTTTTGTGCAAAAAAAAATCAGCAATTATCTCTCTTAACCAAGGCAAGAGTCATCAACCTTGAATATGTCCACAATGTGATGTTAGCTGATATCAAAGGTTAAATGTTAGTTGGAAAATGAGTATTTAGGGTTTGAGGCATGGCAAATGAATACTATGAATTAACATATATCACAGTCCTATACATCGGACCTGTTCCAGAATACAAAAAAAAACCATAAAATAAATAAAAAGCTACACCACTTTTTCCAAGGGTCTTTGAACAGAAATAGATTGTCAAATGGGTAATATAAAGTCAACCTGGAAATTTAGCCTATTTGTCATGTAGGACAAACATAATAGGCAACTAAATGTAGGGAACCATTCAACCAAGAAATGAAAAGGGGCTTCAGCCTATTGCACATGGTGTTCCAGTTTGAATATTCTTACATGGCGAACTGCCTGTCATCTTGTTTTAGATTCAGCAAAGATTGTATTTTAAGCTGTTACCTGGGCTTACACATAACATAAGAATACTCTATGCCGCACATACATGTAGCAATTGATTTGAAATGAATGTCTTCATATCTTGGGCTCTTTACTCGCTCCCCCCCCCCCCTTCCCAACCTCCCAATTACGACAATATATGACAATTTTTATTATATTCTTTTCAACACAGATTTTCATAGGCCTTGTATTATTAATGTACCTGGTAAAGGTCAAGTTCCCATTCGAGTGTGGACTTTTCCCAGGATGCCTTGCCAATTATCGTTATTAGCTCGACGTCCACGAAATATGTGCATCATTGGTTTGAGCCTGGCCTGGAAAGCTCAGTCAACAATAATGATTTTTTACATCAGCTAGGCAGACAGCTAGCTTACTATTATGGTATATAGAGTTTATGAGATTAAACCCTTGTCGCGGGAGTGATTGTATCCAATCTTTTCACCATTTAACTCAACATAAAATCATAATATGACTGGCAGCTAAACTGAGGTGAATTTGATTGTGTAACATTACAAGATGGGAGACAGCGAAGTATGTTTACTAATTTTATCAGCTTGATCAGGATCATCGTCAGCTTCGTATCCCAAAATCTAAGGTGAAAAAAAATCTACAGATCCGAAGTAATTTTGGAACACAAACCTTAATTAACATGAACTATTCACAATATGCATTTTCTCCAAAAATAATTGGTCTTAATACCTTATTCACAAGTTTGCATGCTTCCAATAACTTATTGGAGGGTTATCGGAAAATACAAAAAATTTCTTTAAGATTCCGGATTATTTCAGACATCAAGCACACAAAAACTTTAGTACTAGATAATTCCATGCTTGCTATCATTAGATAACTTGAATTTGTATCTGTCTTAATTCCACAGCAAGTTGAAAAATCTATTAAATCTATATTCTATCGTGAAAATGTTTATGTGAGCACCTAGATGTGCTATACATGTACATAGGTAGATACAGTATAATGTATACATTCACCTGTCAGAGAAATTCTTGTACTGATAAAACCTTCCTTAGATCTATACATCAAGTCTATCTGATTACTAGACGGGCAAGTAGGCCGCATCCGAACAGGTGCCTTTAATTATCCACACATTGCCATTATACACCAGTAATTGTCCAATCGCTAATTAATGGTCCGAGCATAATGATTTGTCAGAGAGAAGCTGATTGTAATGACAGGGGCCATCAGATATGTGATAGCCCACCTTACAGTAGGCTCTGAGACCTTATTATATAGACAAGTTAATGTGTTACCATAAGGGGTCATCATCAAATGGCATATGTGCATGCATATAATGAGGGAAGGAAATACTCGAAACATGCTAGCAAAAAATCTCCTGAAAGAATGTGTCAATACTACATGAATGTACAAAAGTTAGAAGCAAGTCTGACAACTAGTGTTCATCTTATACTCTCAAATTACAAACATAAGGAGATGCATAGTAAATTATCAAACAACTTCAATCATAGGATATACATTTTCACACCGAAACCGAAATCGAAATCTTGGGCCAATTGCATGTTAGTGTAGCTGTAGTCATTGGAGAATTTACCACAATGGCAGTTCATCTTCAGGAAACGTCTTCTTTGTAATGCCCTTTTACGGTCTTCTTGAACACGCCATCATCTTCATAAAAGTTATTATTATTATTAAGTTTCAAAGCCAGAATGGTTTGAAGCCTATTGTGGGGGTTTTTCGGATTATTTTATTTTATTTTTTTTCCTGCATATTTTCAAGTTATGGATTTGGCCAAGAAATTTGAATGACTACGTACATGCTAACAAAAAATAGCGATCAAGAATATGCAAAATATTGTGTTTCTCAGTGACATGGTTTGACTGCCATCTTGAATTTTGTCAAACATTCAGCAAAATCTTAGAGGGCTAGATCTCTTGAACCATGCTACATACAGACTTCTGGTTTGTTGCATTGTATTCTCCAAAGCCTGATCATCTATTTTATGAATTAGACCATCTAAGGTTTGAGCTCTTATAGTTTTCCTGCCAGGGAGGAATCAAAATCACCTAAAATCACAAAATTACGAAAAAGTGTGTTTCTTCAATATTACATGACAACGAGCCAGATAATTATGTATTTTTACATACATATTCTGTGCAACATGCCATATTGAATGGCTTAATTGAGTTTATGTGAGACCGTTACAGCTATTCATAGCTCAAGTTATTATTATAATTAATAATGGTACCAGGAGGGTGAGTTTTCTATGGTTCAGGTCTCCTATAAGGTTTTTCATGTAGGTCTTATGATATTGGCCTGCCTAACTTGTTTGGTTTCTTTAAAAATATCTTGTCGGCTAGAAGCTTTTATAAAGTTGGTACCCCAAACCCAGATGCCAAGTCAGAGTCAGAAACTGTCACTGCTTGTTTTTTCCTTGATTGTGATGTCTGAATCTTATAGAGAATAAAGTCAAGCCAGGTAGTCTGATGTGACCTAATCAAACAAGGGTGTGATGTGATTTCTGAATTTGCCCAGTTTTCTTATGCTGGAATGAATTTAGAGCCTTCTTCAGAAGCTACAAAGAGATGAAATATTTCAAACTCAATTGCGTCCATGCTTGATCAGAGAAACTGGTAATTCAAATTGTAATGGGAGACACATTGTGTTAGCTAGTGGGAATTTTCATCTAGCTCAGTCAGTTGAGCACTGGATGTGTTAAAGGAAGAGCTTGGGTGTTCATATCATGGCTGGGACCCCACCCCTCCCCACCTCTTTACTGTTATGACTTGGTGAAGTGTAGTTGGCTATATTGGAGATGAGATGCCACCATTGAGTTAAATACATATTTAATTAAGGCCAGCTGACTACATGTATCTCATATGTATTGTGAACCTCCATTTCAGACTATATTCCCTGTTGTTACTCGAGACCAACATGCGCATGGTTTGCACCTTGTTTCACAGGTGTGATGGGTATTCTCACAGAAATATTTAATTACTTTTCACAGATATGAAATCAATTATCACAAAACTGTTTAATTACTTATCGCAGATACTAAATCAATTATCACCAGTATTAAATCAATTATCTCCCAATAGAAAGCTTGAACAGTGACTTGTGAACATTCTCAGAGTTCTATTGGTACAAATGTACTGGCTTTATATAATATGTCGGTCATATTGTAAAGAATCCAACAAATCATTCAAGGCTCAAACAATACTTATAGATGCTTACTAATTCCCCAAAGTATTTCAAATAATTTAGCTCTGTCCCAAATATGCTACTCTACAAAAACTTGCTGAATCAACAACCCAGTTGTTGTGAACTATTCATATCCTAGTGATTGAATTATAGGAGACCTGATTCCCATAATCCTCAATCTGTCCCATACTGCTACCACCAGCTTCTGTGCATATGCAGCATTATGGATCAGGACTGCATGCAGAGGCAATCCCTGACTGCAATATTGGACATAAAATATACATGAAAAGTCAACCCAGAGGTACATGTATTGTGATAACATTGTAACAATACATGTGAAGTTAGACTCTCTCCAACTGAATAGGGAATCACAGGCAGTGATCATGATTTTGTGCCAATTGCTCAGCCAATTTCTTGAATTTTTGTTTTCTTGAATTATTCTCAACACTCTTCAGAGAATACTTTTGAGTTGAACTGAAATAATTTCATATAGCCTGGGCAAGAAAATGGCCAGAATATAACCGCCACATCCTGAAGACCTCCAGAAGCAGCCATATGTGATATAATTATGACTCTTTGATCTCAAAACCATGCAATCATCTCACATTGCATTAGATCATTCTTGACCATGGTATACCCAAAGTCCTCCCGACTACTTTTATTCAGCCACCTATTATACTTTTGCGACATTGTGAGATGACATGAACCAACTCATCTCCTCTGGTGGAGCTGGAGAGTGAATAGGATTTAACATCAGTTTCAACAAGTTTTCAGTCATATCACTGTGGTACCTACATGTACATGTGCCAGGACAGGAGAGCACCCACAGTTCCTACTATCCTGGACACTGATCAACCCAGTCAGTACAGCACCCAGTCACCTTATCCCATCCAGTCTCTGATTACACGACCACCAAATGTCACATTTCTCAATCAATGTCACGATTACAACATTAGGAGGCAACTTTGTAAGCACTCCTCACTCCTAACATAAAAACTGCAACATTAAAGGCCCAATTCCACAGCACGCGTTTTTGCAGCGACAACCACATCCAATTCCACAGCACGCGTTTTTGCAGCGACAGCCACATCCGAAAATAGCCCTCATGTTATTCAATGGTGCAGTACTCACAGCTCGCGTCAGTCGCAGCGACATCAGAACCACATTTTTGACGCACGACAAAATAACTAGAGCTATTTCAACGCGTTGTCACTGAACTATTCACCAATCATGCAGTCATGACCCTAATGTCACAATGCTGCAAAAAGGCAATCAGGGTTACATCAAAAATAACATTAGAGTATACATATCTATTATGTCATTCATTTTCATCTCTACTTACCTCACATGTTTTATCCCAGCACTATAGAATTAAATCAATAGGCGGGAATCATCTTTCTCGGCATTATAAAAACCACACATTTTTCACAATGATCCAGGTTACATCAAACTAACATTACAGGATATATATTTTATCACTTACTTTCATCTCAACTTACCTCACATGTATATTTTTCCGGCACTATAGAATTAAATCAAAAGGCGGAAAACATCTTTGACAGCGCACATTTTTTATCCAGGTTATACCGGGCAATCTTTGAAGATCCAGATCAGAGCAAATTCACAACATGAAAATTTGATGCTTACTGTGACAAACTTATTGATGTGTGAGGTAGAATTAAAGCTTCCCACACATCAGTCCATCGGTCGTGTGCAGATTATTATCCAAGGCAAACTGCAGCACATGCATGGTCCGTTTGACGCAATTACAGAAAAAATCCCAGAATTCTGGAACAGTAGCTACAACCAGTGGTAAGCATAATCCAGTGGTGGTTTTACTATCAGTTTACAGGGGGTTATTGGTAACACTTGACAGTCTGATATCCACACTTCATCAGACTATAGCCTAACACCAGATATCAATAACTGATATCATCACTTGTGGAGAAAGACTGGACCCAATACTCACCATGCAGGCACATGGTCATTTAGGCATCCACATTCCTGGGCAGCCCAGTCCAATCATAGCTGATCATCCCAGGAGACTGCCCCCAGCTGAGATGACTATACAGGTTCCAGGGCATGTAGATGTATTTCCTAGACTGCTGAGCCCACATGACAGAGCCACCAAATTGGCAGGTTGTCCCTATACACCTGTAAGAGAGATTACAATAGCATGATCCATCATTATACATGTACAAGCAGCTACATGTAGATATATAAGAAAGTAATAAGTTTTTACTTGCATACATGCACTTGTAGATAATTCTGTGGTATCTGGCTGGAATACAGATTAGCTATGTTTCACTTTAAGCACTATTTAAACACATGGATGTATATCCATAGATGTATAAATACAGAGAGTTCAACTAACACTTCTCTTTTTTGAAAATTTGATGCTGAAACAACCCCACCAATAATTTAGATTTAGGCTCCATTGTTGTTCTGAAACAGAATGGAGCAAGAACCATTTTCTTGTGAAATAAATCTCTCAGATGTGATTCATGATACATCCGAGAGATTTATTTCCAGAGGACTAATGAATCAGTTTCACAATGGAGATAGAATTGTTAGTACCAATACTTGAAGTTGTTCACTTGCTGTGGACTCCTATAGGCATCATATTTTCTTCATTCTTTGAATGGAAGTCCTTAGTACAGAACTGCATAAAGTGAATATAAAGCAATTTAGAATGCAGACGTCAATTAATGCTAGCAACTACAGCTACATCCAGGCCTTGCATTTTGAGCCTGGGTTGATCAGCCTGGTACTTCTCAGCATGGTCAAAAGTAAGTGCTGATAATGTTGTTCAACTGGAATCAGCCCCGCTGTGAGCAAATCAGCACCATTAATTTCTAGTATACAAGGTCTGATATCTTCGAAGGGCAAGTTTGAATGGATTGTCCACAAATTATCATTGGTACAATTAAGTAGAGATGCTACACTGTACTGAAGTTACGTGTCTCTCACCCATGAGTGATTTCTATTGTTCCTTATTCCGACTGATCAGCACAGCTTTTATACACAGTATTACCTCCATCATCTGACAGGGAAGATACTTTACATGTATATGTCATTTACCAAAAAGTGAACTCCCTAACATGGCATGGATGATCTTTTAGGGCTTGTGAGCCACCTGAGCGGACATTCACACACATCTCAGGACATTTGTCATCTTCTTGTGATTACATGCTGTTTGTGGGATCGATAGGTATAAAGTTGTTCGAATTTAAATGTTTGTCTAAAGCATTTGTTAAAAAAACAAAATGTCCTAGATTTCCCCCAACATTTCACTCGCATTGTCTCGGAGAATTCAACAGCAACTTTCTACAGTAGTCTTGACTGATGCTATTGATGTCAGAAATGATGTTAATGATGTCCTACTTCAAGTATCCTGCACATAGTAGCAATGCAGAGAATAGCATAGATTTGTGATTAAAAAGAAACATGAGATTGATCTAATCAAAACCCCTTGGCTTTCCCCAAGTGATTGAGACCCATGTGTAGTGTGAATTGGGGAAGAGATACATGTAGTTCTATGTGGGATGATCAAGATATACTGGTAGTTGGTTACATTCAGGCATATAGGACAGAAATAGAAAAAAATATATATCTGTAAAGGGGCATAACTTTGGTTTTGGAACCATAAAATATGGTTCGAGGCGTGCCTCTTTCGATAGGCGTCTGACTTAGCACTCTGTAAACTAAGAACCGAGACAAATAAGCTGTACCGAACACGGATCTGCAGATATAACTTGTACATTCAGCTACAGATAACAAAATCAGAGATTATTACATCCGAAAGGGGCATAACTCCATAAGCAAAGGCGAGTAATCCTTTGTTGGCTTGTAGAATACAACAATAAGTTTCCAAAATATAGTAGCTATACCGAACACAGTTCTACAAATATAGTTGGTTACATTCAGGCATATAGGACAGAAATAGAAATTAATATATCAGTAAAGGGGCATAACTCTGTAAAGTATGGGCCGAGGGGCGCCACTTTCCATAGTCGTCTGACTTAGCACTACTGTAAAATAAGAACCGAGACGAATAAGCTGTACCGAACACGGATCTGCAGATATAACTTTTACATTCAACTACAGATAGCAAAAGCGGAGATCATTACATCCGAAAGGGGCATAACTCCATAAGCCGAGGCGAGTAATCCTTTGTTGGCTTGTTTGTCGAATACAGGAATATAAATAAGTTTCCAAAATATAGCAGCTATATCGAACACAGTTCTGCAGATATAGTTGTGTTACATTCAGGGATATAGGACAGAAATAGAAATTAATATATCTGTAAAGGGGCATAACTCTGTAAAGTATGGGCCGAGGGGCGCCACTTTCGATTGGCGTCTGACTCAGCACTCTGTGAAATAAGAATCAAGACGAATAAGCTGTACTGAACACGGATCTGCAGATATAACTTGTACATTCAGCTACAACTAACAAAATCGAGGATTATTACATCCGAAAGGGGCAGAACTCCATAAGCCGAGGCGAGTAATCCTTTGTTGGCTTGTAGAACACAACAATATAAACAATTTTCCAAAATATAGTACGTAGCTATACTGAACACAGTTCTGCAGATCTAGTTGGTTACATTCAGGCATATAGGACAGGAATAAAAATAAAAAAATCTGTAAAGGGGCAGAACTCTGTAAAATATGGGCCGAGGGAAGCCATTTTCGATAGGCATCTGACTTAGCAGTATATAAATGAGTGTTGAAAATTTGGTGGTTGTGTCTCAAGCGGTTTTGCCTAAAATGCGGTAACGGACGGACGTACGGACGTACATGGCGACGACAATACCCCGAGGCCAAAATGGCCGAGGGGTAAAAACTAAATACATAAATTTTAATAATACTGGTATAGAATTATATGTACATATGCACATGGTGTGAATTTGTAAGCCAAATCTGTAAGTATGAGACAGGACTGGACTATTAGCTGTACTACATGAGTGCATAGACTTTGCTCAACTTACAGTGTGGGCATTTAGATTACAGTATTGTATCATGAGAATGTTGATCTTTTTCATGTAGTTTCAAGCATAAAATTTGAATAATGTTGATTGCGTTCTGCTCTAATTAGGTGTTCCCTACAGTAACACTAATTATGTCCATGTAATACGAGAAGGATACTTGAGTGAATGTTGTTTGCTGGGGCAACAGAAGGGACCCCAGAAATGTCACGTTTTCAAGTGCAGCCAAAACAGACACGTCAATCAGCCCAGCCAGGCGGAGAAATTACGACCAAAACACTTTGCTGAAAGACGCCAAAACTAGCATGTTATGATTAAACAACACAATGGCACTGAGCGTACCTCCGTAGGTCTATATTGATTCCTTTCAGCACAAGCTATCGAGCACTTCCACGGATTGATTGCTAAAACTACTCTAACCGCTCCAAGCCCGAATCATTTCCTGTCTGCTATGGCCAACACGATAATACTTGCTTGTTTTAATGTACGACGTCACAGGCAGCTGCCTTCAGTCTTCAATTGACGTAAAATGATGACAATATGGATACCGGGTTCGAAAGCACTAAAATAGGTGAGGCCTTGGTCTCATTATTACCACATACAGCTTTTACAATATATTTTTTCACCAAATTATTTCTACTTTTTAATTGAAATAATGATAGTTTTATACAGAATACACTATCAGTTTCGAACTGATCTATCCAGTTTAATTGCTTCTCATTAATAATCAATAAACCAATTCAACAGTCAGTGGGAGCAATATTCTGCCCTATTTGGTGTGCTGAAACAAGCACCAAACTGGTGCACAGTACCTGTGAATAGTAGCCTAATGTTCTTGTGAAACTCTATAGGGTCCACATGCGATAATATTAATTGGATTCTTTGGCATTATATCAGCAAAACAGGTGTGAAATTTAAGAAGTTAACCTCGAGATATAGAACAGACAAACTAAAACACACGAAGGAAGCAATCAGAGATTGCTCAATTGTATGCCCCCCCCCTTCCGCTTTAATCCGACACTGCCCCGCCATTGTTCTGTATTGGTCGGTGGAGGCCTTCATGATTATGAAAATTCTATTTCAGTCAATTTCTTTGCCATGCCTCGCATAATACATAGTCAAAGTATCGACCAACAAGTGATAATACAATGTTGTGATGCAAGATGATCGCCGGGGCTTTCGTTAAATCCGAAAATGAGACCTACATTCCTTGGGAGTATATTGTGGTGAAATTATGAAGCGATCAGTAAACTTTGAATTTTGCACCCAATTAACTACTTTTGGGGCAATTTCATACTTCAGGACCTATGTGGTCTGCTTTGAAATGTAGAATGACATATATATAGCCATTTTCCCGGTCCAAATCGGTTATGGACTGAGATCCAGCCTGGACAAATAAATATATCCCATTCACTTCGGTTTGATAAACAAAGGATCATAACTCTTGAAAATATAACCGAAAGCAGTGAAACTTCATGCTGCACAACTATGGGGCATTGACCACATATCATGCAAATTTCATACTTGTCCATGAAATATTAACCGAGATCCAGCCCGGGCAAGTCCCAATTCACAAAGATTTCAAGAAAAAAGGGCCATAACTCATAAAACTATAAGCGAAACGCAGAGAAACTTCACACTGCACAACTACAGAGCACTGACCACATATCCTGCAAATTTCTTAATTGTCCATACAATATTAACCGAGATCCAACTGGGACAAGTCCCAATTCACAAAGATTTGAAGAAAAAAAGGGCCATAACTCTTGAAAATATAAGCGAAACGGGGAGACACTTTACGTTGCACAACTGTGGGGCACTGACCACATATCATGCAAATTTCATACTTGTCCATACAATATTAACCGAGATCCAGCCGGGACAAGTCCCATTCACAGAGATTTCAGAAAAAGGGCCATAACTCTTGAAAATTATACCGGAACTCGGAGAAACTTCACACTGCACAACTACAGGGCACTGACCATATATCCTTAAAATTTCATAATTGTCCATACAATATTAACCGAGATCCAGCCCGGACAAGTCCCAATTCACAAAGATTTGAAGAAAAAAAGGGCCATAACTCTTGCAAATATACGCGAAACGCGGAGAAACTTCATGCTGCACAACTACAGGGCACTGACCACATATGCTGCAAATTTCATAATTGTCCCTACAATATTAACCGAGATCCAGCCCGGACAAGTCCCATTCACAGAGATTTCAGAAAAAGGGCCATAACTCTTGAAAATTATACCGGAACTCGGAAAAACGCTGCACAACTACGAGGTACTGGCCACATTCCATGCAAGTTTCAATCTTGTCCATCAAATATTAACCGACAGTTTGAAATAAGTACAGCCCTTGTTTAATTAACAAATAATAATTAACAGTGAGTGATACCTCATAAACTTTGTCAAAATATATACTTGTAATTTACCTACACCTCAAGTACATCTCATGGACTTTGCTAAAATATGCATGTACAAAAGTATACAAGTATGTACTTATACCTCATAATTTATCTACATCTCAAGTATTTCCTACACTCCACCGTAACAAGCTTGGCATGAACATAAGATACAGTTATCCACCTACACCCAAGATATATGGTGGACTTGGTGGAAAGGTTTGTCATGAAATTGAGCATAATATACCATACACTTATTGTAAATAATTGCCAGTACAATCTTTTATTCATACTCGCTAATTACTCATTTTGTATCCCAAAATAATGAAAATACTGTTATACGATCACTTTCTAAATGATAAAAAAACACATACTTGCTAAATAGACAACATATTGCTGAACATGGCATTAAATTTAATTTTTTCTTTACATGTCTATGCTGGATCATCATTCTGGCATGAATGTTACTTTAAATTACCTACACCTCAAGTACACCTCATTGACTTTGTCAAAAAAACATGTACCTCACTTTTAAATTACCTACGTACACCTCAAGTACACCTCCTGAACTTCTAAACAACATGAAAAATGTTATGTAAACTCAATTTTTATTTTATTTTTATTATTATTTTGACACCAGGACACTAATACATCAAACTAAAACCTGCTGTAACATTCTTCTCTTCAAATTATCATAGCAATCAGTTAATGGGCACTGTTGTATAATTTACAGAGAAACTATTGTTAATCTCATGCAAACTTTGGCACCTGTGGATATGTTGTCAACCATCCAGATATATTTCCAAAATGGATATGTTAACTGTCACTTCCCAAATACATTGGTCCCTTGTATGCTTTTTCATTGGAATCCTCTGTGTGGCAATTGGGGCACTTCTGAGCCAATGTTGAAGCTCCTTTATAAGTGTGGTGCTACCATTTTCTGACATACATGGTCACCTTCCCCTACTTTCAAGTTTGGCTGCTCATATGTTAGTTGTAGGCTTTGTAGCGAAAAATGCTGCAGCAAAGTTATTGTAGGAGGAGGATGGGGATCCATCTACTGAGCGGTGTTCACTAAAAAATGAGAATACAAATATGCCTGGTACCTATTTTCAATGGGAGGTATGAATACATTTTTCAAAATTGGATATGCCTCAAGTACACCTCAGTTAGTACCTCACCTGAGGGGTACACCTCACCTGAGGTGTACACCTCACCTGAGGTGTACACCTCACCTGAGGTGTACACCTCATTTGAGGTGTACACCTCACGGAGGTGTACACCTCACTGAGGTGTACTAATTTGCATATTTCGATACTCCTCAACTACACCTCATCTACTCCTCAACTACACCTCATCTACTCCTCAAATACACCTCATAATATCGGAGGGTACACCTCACAGGTACACCTCAACTACACCTCAAGTACACCTCAAGTACACCTCAAAGCAGTAAGGGAGGGGTCAAAATGTTCAGGATTTCCAGGTCATCCACTGGATGACCTCATGAAAAATTGAGGTCATCCCAGTGAGATTGAGGTCATCCATTACACATGGTACATGTATCGTGCAGTTTACCTTCAACTTAAATTTTAATCTTAATTGGATGTTTCAAATTTTCATTTACTCCTGCCAAAAGGCAATTTCCAGAACAGAAATTTGAAAGGGGAAAAAAAATAAATGAAAAAAAAAAGTTGAGAATAATACATGTATCTTACACATCCTCATGCCTGCATAATATTATAATTTACAAGACCATTTTCTTGTGGGATTATAGTGTTGTATAACAATTAGGTGCACAAGTAAGTTGCAAATTATATGGCTACTAATTGCAAATTATATGGCTTCTTTGACATGTCAAATTCAAGACAAAACTCGAAGTACGTTTTGTTACTTTCATTATCAAAATGCAACCAGGAATGAGGATCTATTTTTGTCTCCATGAATCTTGAAAGCTATAAACTTTGACTGAGGCACTGGTCGATTTGTACATCATTCTCACTCCATTCTACACGTCATTCTGAATGGTTGTTGTTGTTGTTCTACATCAACATCTGGCGTGGAAATTTCATCTGGTGTTTGGCATGTTTGATTATCATCAATATTCTGTGAGGAATGGATTTCATAAGCCCAGTTGCATTTTCAAGCCCCCCAAAACCCCGAAAACGATTTTATACTTTGTTGGCCAAGCATTAATGATACCAATATAAAAGTGCTGTCAGCCATGGCAAGTTCGTGTTGTTGTTGTACATTTAAGCGAAAGTGCATGGGTGAAATTGTTCCTAGGAAACTAATGCTGTCATATCCTATTATGAGATCGTCAGGAGGACGACTTGGGCTTAAATGTTACTCGTCAGCAGATATTTTTGGTCGTAAAAACAAGTGAACGACCGAACATTTTGACCCCCGACACAGCCAGCAATTCTATATTGCCCGACTGGGGTCCAGTTGGGAATTTAACTGTTCGGCTGCTGGATTCTTCTTTATGGTGCACTGCAGAAGTTCCCATTTTTACGATGTATTACACTATTATACCCGGGTTTTATGAGCAAAAATATCATTCATACATGTGTGTCAAGGTTTGCCTTTCGTAGAAGCCGGTTCATAACAGTTCGGTCAACGTTTATTTTATTTTATGCCGAAATATTTATAATTGTCAGTGTAAATACATTTTATTGTAAGTGGCTACATTGACTTAACCTTATTATCGCCAAAAACAACGATTTCCAGCGAAATAACGCTCGAAAAACATCTTTTTTTCACTGTCTTTAGCATAGTCGTGTTCGGCTATCTGACCGCCATTCCAAAAGATCGAGGTCTCGTTGTCAAGGGGAATCCTTGTTCTTTCTATAAATAGTCATTAATTTGATGGATGGCCAATGAAAACATGCGATGATGACGGATTTGGAAGTGATAGAGGGATATCCCTTCATAGAGCTGGAAGCAATGATTGGACAAAGCCATCACGTGACCGAAATAAAGGTCGTTCATTGGCCCAGATGTTGTACTGGAAATTTTCCATAACAAAACGACGATGTAATTTTGATAATGGCGACAATTCTGTCGCGGAGGAAGTTGACAGAATTATACGAAAATAAAGTTTGTTGCACTGATTTCATCGTAATCAACACTATGGAAAGATAAACTGCGCTTTTATACTTTTATATTTTGGAGCGGCCGTCTCGGCAAGATTTTATGAAAATTTCTGATTTATTCATTTTTTACATTTCTTTCTCCCGATGTCATTCTTCTAATTAAGACAAAATATGGATCTTACATCCAGAATATCACGACAGACTTAGCTAACAATATATGAAAGGTTTTTATTAGGTTTCATGCATGGTAAATTTGAAAATATCGATTTAAACAATGGTACCCCAGCGTACTCGCAAAGACAGACAAGTTTAGGGCCCCGTAAGTGCACGCCCGCAGTTTACACGGGGGCCCCGATCATGGTCGGCCGCAGCGAACCAGTTAAACATGAATTGCAGGCAAGCACCTAAAAGATGCGTGGACCCCTCAGCCTGTATTTTTTTAGTCCAGTAGGATCAGGGCTGCATCTAGTCAATTTAGTTCCGGAAAACGTATGGGCGCCCAAAACTCAAATGAAACAAAACACGAAAGTGTTGTTGTTGTTGTTCAATTTGAAAGGATTTCTGAAGGAAATACTCCTAGAAAAAGCTTCTGGGAGCCTCAATATCGATCCGATTGCATAGCTGGGTATTGAATTTCATGTTAATAAACCTCTATTTGTGAGGCTCTGTTCGCCGAAATTCACTAAAAACTTGAGGGCGAGTCTCACAAAACCCCTCGGCTTCCCCCAAGCAATTGAGAAATATGCTGAGAATGTGCAATGTTATGGTTATATTTACTAATCATTCATAATTGTCCTTTTTAGAGCATATCAATAATTCTACAGATATAACTGCTACATTCAAGCATCACATATAACTTTGTAAAATAAGGCCCAAGGCGAATAATTATTTTTGGCTTCTACAATACGAGTAAACAAATAATTTGGTAGCTGTACCGAACACAGTTCTTCAGATATACAATGTAACAGGTTAAGACATTCAAGCATATCCAAGATTATTACATCCGGAAAGGGGCATAACTCCATAACTAAGAGCCGAGACGATGAATTTTGTGTATGCTTCCAGAATACAACTACATAGATAAATAAATTTCCAAAATTTGGTAGATGAACACAGATCTGCAGATATAACTTGTACAACTATATAGCACAAAGGCGTGTAACTTTGTAAAATAAGGGCTGAGACGACTAATTTTCTGTTGACTTCTAGAATACAACTATATAAATAAGTTTACAAAATGTAATAGCTGTATGAAACACAGTTCTGTGGATATAGTTGCATGATTACATTCAAGAACATATCACAAAATAATAAATTAATAATCTGCAACTCTGTAAAATATGGGCCGAGCAGAGCCATTTTCGAAAGCCGTCCGACTTATACATAGATAAATAAGTTCCAAAAATTTGGTCACTGTATCTCGAGTGGTTTTGTCTAGAAGGCGGTAATGGACGGACAGACATACATGGCGACGACAATACCCCGAGGCCAAAATGGCCCAGGGGTAAAAATGAGTCCATTAGAGTGATTTTAAGTAGTTTTGGTTTAGATTTTAGCTGACATTCAAATTGGTTTGTCAGTATTTGGGCGCGCGAGTTTGGGCTCAGATACCAGTATCAAAACTCGTCTGGTTTACTCCCTGAGCACACAAAGTTTGACACTAGTAAAATCTTTAATGGTTTCAGAGACGTTCACATTTAAAGTCGCAGTGGTCAGAGAATTGTAATTTTTTATTAAAAAGGTCATTTGGTTTGCAACAGAGGTGATTTATCATGTCAGCCATGTTACATTTATGCTAGGCAGCCTAAAAAAGAATGATATACAAATTGTGACTGATCAGATTGGGAATTTGCATTTCACAAAAAAAAACTTTTGGGGGGGGGGGGTACACAAAAAATTGTACCATAATTTATAGTTAAGCCAGCAAATCCAAAAACTTTTCAGCACATTGTCTATCCTTCAAGATCATTCCAATAAAATTTCATAGAAATCAAACAACCCATTCAGACCAAATCGTCAGAGAAAGTTTTACCTATGCTCGGACTACAGCACCACCTAGTGGTGAACAGCGGCTATGAAAACACAACCAGAAAATCTTTTCAGGCCTAAGGGGAAAGTCTGCCCTGAAAATATTTAACGGTTTTAGAGATATTTACGTTTGAAGTTGCGGCAGTGGCGGCAGATCTGGCGGAGCCGTTTCTCCTGAAAACATAAGAGCATCCACTTTGTGGAAATGCTCTAATTACATATCTTCACATCAGAATTCTCTTTCAGATTCATCTTTCATCAAATTCTGAGCATAAATGGTCTCTTGTACGATGTCCACCCCACAAAAAGTACAGTATGATATTAATGAAGGGAATAACTGAGCCTGAGAGTCTTAGAACACTCTATATCCATCCAATACTAATGGAGACCTCATCAATAATTGACAGGTAGCTTATTAACCTTTGACTAGCCATGGATCTTGGGGTCTTTGAGACACCAGGATGAGACAGAGAGACACCAAACAATCATGTTACAGAGACACCTTGTGAGACATCCTAATTGGCCAAAATCAAGGGGAGTAACTCAAGAAACTGTTGAATCAACTCGACAAGTTTGTGCACATGTGCACATGGTACCAATCATGTGTACCTAATTTCAAAAGAATGCAATGAAACCCTTGGGATGTGTGTCGTTCACCAGGACCATAGGTGCCAAATAAAGGATACCAGACTAAAATCGAGGGGGATAACCCAAGAAAACGTCGAATTGGTTCGAAAAAAGTTCATGCGCATCTACACATGATGCTGATCATGTGTACCAAATTTCAGAAGAATCCATTGAAAACTCTGGGACAAGTTGCATTCACGACGACAGCAGGTGCCAAATACAAGCATTTCAGACCAAAACTAGAACTCGTGGACTTCGAAAGACTGCCGTTATCTGTGTGATTTTATGGTTTTGATGTTTGACTGTGATCTTTAGAAATACATAGTTTTTCCTATTTCCCAAAATTTGATCATGTGTATAGGTTGTGTTATGTGTAATGCTTTAGTTACCTTTGACAGTCATAACAAGATGTAAGGTACGAAGCACAATAATTTTATAATTTATCCCATTAATTAATTTGATGCTTCAGAGAAAATTTTAATGAAAATCAGAGCGTCTGAAGTCCACCGATATTCAAACTACTGATTTGGCTTGGAACCTTAACATTCAGTACCCAGCATGGAAAGCAATCTCGAGTGATATCCTCGTTATCCACATACCAAATCTGCAAAGAATCCGTTCAGGTTTTTGAAAGTTACCATCCAGAAGTAACTATTTTTTTACTTGTCTTCCTGGTACTTCAGCTTGTCACCCCTTCTGAAATTTTTTGTATCACCATACTGTCATGTATTCCAACTAGTTTCTCCATTTTTTTCATGCATTGTAGAATTTGAACACACATTTTTCTTCCCTCGATCGGGAGACGTTGACGACACTGACAGATTTATCTCCTTCCTCTAGCTCTGCATTGCCAAGATCAATGTCCTCACTTCATGATGTTGATCATCATCCTAATGCATGGCACAATCATACGTAGAAACTTCTGCTCATAGCCATGCAGTAATGGGTGATATCCGAGTATATTAGGGCATTTCCTAATTGGTCATGTCCGATTGGTCCCGTGAGATCCGACAACGGCGCAATCACATTCATAAAACGAAGACACACCTCCAGAAAGCCATCGACTGAAATGATCTCTTGGTGGGCCTCGAAATGCCCCTATCACAAAATAGAAAGCATATCATTTTCCTTGAAATAGGTACGGTCGTTTGTAATATGATTTTTCTTAAGGAAAACAAATAAGCATGCTCCATTAGAGTGAGAACTAAAGTAGCTGATTCGCACAACTTCGTTTTTGTCTCGCATAGAATCCCCCAGTCTTGCGCCTCTGCACTCAAGTGAGACTGACATGTCTGAAATGCCCAGGTCAAAATATTTAAATACAGATAATTTCATTGGCTCGTTTAAATGCGGCGGGCATGTGACTTGATGCTTCAGGAACAACTTTCAAACAGGGTTATGTCCCTCCAGAAATATATCCTTTGCAGCCGAGAGGTGGTATCATGTGGAATACATGCCGAATCATAGTGTTGAGCTAAGGACAGTCTTAAGCGAAACATGAAATCCCCTCAGCATGCTAAGATGGATGTTGACTCGGTGCGCTCATTTCTCTCACCAGACTGTTCCACTATCAGGGAGTTCAGTGAAACATGTCAACAAAAGGTTGAATTATAAGATTAAATTTGTTGGAACGATATTTTCTTAAATATCATAACAGCAGGTGGGGGGGGGGTTAGCCACTTTTTCATCTATGTTAGTATTAAAACCAGAATAAAAACTTGAATTTGAAAAATAGAATTTTTGAGAAATTTTGAAATTGAGTTTTGCCCCAAACAATTGTTTTTTATCGATGGGAAAAATGCGCGCGAAACACGCGCAAAAAAATGTGTTATAGTGGATAAATATTGAATTCTTCAAGAGATAAGTAGAGTTCCCAAATGAAAATGTCGTGACAAATAATCGAGCAAAATAATTGTTGTTGTTGTTGTTCCTTCACTAGATCAACTCGCGAGTGCTATGCTAGCATGTCTGGAGCAAGTCAAAATCGACACGGGCAACGCAACGTTCATGTTCATGTGTAATTAGCTGCCCGTGTTGGCAAACACGATTTTCTTCCGATTAAAATACTCAGTGACAAAGTTTAATTCGGCTTTTATTCTCCGCAATAAAACGATCACTCCGCTCGTTCTCGAATTGCTCTTGCCAGGCATTCAACACTTGATAGAAATACAGGCCAGATCGTGCCATCAATCTAGTGCAGTTCTTTTTATTTATCCATTAGTTTTGCCTTTCAAGCTTCGCTAACCACAGCACCCTCAACGAGCAGATTAATTACATAAAGGGAGATCACTTTCAAGAAGCTGTCGTAAAAGTCAGTATGCGCAAAGACATTTCTGTGCAGTTTTTTCGGGGGGATTTTGGATTCTCAGCTTCCGGTTTAGAATTTTACACAAACAATTTGGGCTTGAAAAACAGACTTCCGTTTATCTGAGACAGCCCAAATTGGTACGAATTTCTAGTTCAATATCTTCTCCACATTTGGCACTGTGACGGTAAGTCTCAACTCTGCTTTGTTTTTTCGCAATCTTGCGGACAAAGCGATTTTGGCCCCCATGAGACCAAGCTGATTCAATAAGACTGCGACACTTCGCGGCAGTCTTAATCAAGGGGAGTAACTCAAGAAAATGTTGAATCGGGTCGAAAAGTTTCATGCACATCTACACATGGTACCGATCATATGTACCAAATTTCAGAAGAATCCATTGAAAACTCTGGGACGAGTTGCGTTGACGAAGACAGTAAGTACCAAATACAAGGATTTCAGACCAAAATCAAGGGGAGTAACTCAAGAAAAGGTCGAATCGGGCCGAAAAAAGTTTGTGCACCTCTACCTATGGTACCGATCATGTGCACCAAATATCAAAAGAATCCATTGAAAACTCTAGGATGAGTTGTGTTGATGAGAAAAAGTTAACGGATGGACGGATGGACGATGCCATACCATAATACGTCCCGTCAAAATTTGACGGGCGTATAAAAATAGCAGGTGCACACCTTCACAGCAAGCTTAAAGCCTGGGACAAACAGACAGATTGAAGGTACAATTAATGGACAGAATGATGGGCAGATAGACAGAGTAAACACTTACTTCCCAGGCAGAGACATAACAAAATCTGAAAACTAATTTTCTGATAACATTCTTTTCCCTCTCCTACACATTCACACAGCTCCTGTAGTAGATTATATTTTTAAATACAGCGAAAATACTTGTCATACCGATGATCTGTCAGTTCAGTTGTGTGGGTCTATAAGATACACCAAATCCTCCCCAATATAGTAACTGTCTGTGACAATGTGGGCTCAGGATAGAGAGAATTAAGGTCAACCATCAGACGGCTGATTTCCGGACATTCCCCTATGAGAGGGAGATGGTCAAAATGAGGATAATCTCCACTCCAGAAGTACATTAAATATTGAGAGAGTAACGAGAGAAAGCGGACAGAGAACACCTGCTCAGTCATGGTCTCTCTTCGTGGTGCTTGTGTACATCAGTAGTACTGCCTCCACAAACATTATCTCGATCATTTTGTCTATGACCTTATCTGGACATGCAATCCTACAATTTAGTTTTCTGGATAAAAAAAAAAGTCAGGGGGCAGTGATATGTTTGTGATGAATAGTCTGAAAGCCTCAAGATTGTAGTGCATGAGTACTTACAGCAGTGATATATGGCAAGCCATTTTGGTATTTAATCTAGATTTTTTATATCGAAAACAAAAAAATTCACATCAACAATTCCAGAATGAATACCAAAATGGCTTGCCATATAGTGACAATAAATATTTTCATTCTCTGGCAGTTTTGATTTAAGCTTTAACTCTCATTCTCCTTGTCATACCTGTAGCTCCTATTCTGAATTCTTGCAAAAATTTACTCATTGTGAATATGTTTCCACTCGATACAATGATAATCCTTTGAGTGAGGCATCAAAATCTATAGTTTCCATACAAAATTATATTTTACCTTATAACTTATGTATTTAGATTACAGATATTCATGCATAGTATCAAATTAATATTGTATTGTAACATTCAGAAATCCCACAGGCCCAGGGCTCAATTACAGGTCTTATATAACAGTGAAACAATAAGAAAAAGATACAACATAAAGAACATGAACCATGCAAAACCCCTCACTTTTTTGTGGGTATCAGGATATTTATAAAGGGCCCAGACAGATGAAAAGCAATTGGAGACCAGCAATTGGTGACGAACTGACAATTTAACCAAGTGACTCAGAAATCCCTAGTATGTCAACTGGGACTGGGAGGCCTGGAAATTGGTAGTATAAAATTCAAGGACTTTACTCAGTAAAGTTCTATTGTCTTGAACTTCCCTGGATAAAAGATCCAATTACTTATTTTAAATGCCTAACTTTACATGAGATTGATCTGATCAAAACCCCTCGGCTTTCCCCAAGTGATTGAGACCCATGTGTAGTGTGAATTGGGGAAGAGATAGTTCTATGTGGGATGATCAAGATATACCGGTAGTTGGTTACATTCAGGCATATAGGACAGAAATAGAAAAATTATATATCTGTAAAGGGGCATAACTTTGTAAAATATGGGTCGACGGGTGCCACTTTCGACAGGCGTCTGACTTAGCACTCTGTAAAATAAGAATCGATACAAATAAGCTGTACCGAACACGGATCTGCAGATATAACTTGTACATTCAGCTACAGATAACAAAATTATTACATCCGAAAGGGGCATAACTCCATAAGCAAAGGCGAGTAATCCTTTGTTGGCAATACAACAATAAGTTTCCAAAATATAGTAGCTATACCGAACACAGTTCTGCAGATATAGTCGGTTACATTCAGGCATATAGGACAGAAATAGAAATTAATATATCAGTAAAGGGGCATAACTCTGTAAAGTATGGGCCGAGGGGCGCCACTTTCGATAGTCGTCTGACTTAGCACTACTGTAAAATAAGAACCGAGACGAATAAGCTGTACCGAACACGGATCTGCAGATATAACTTGTACATTCAGCTACAACTAACAAAATCGAAGATTATTACATCCGAAAGGGGCATAACTCCATAAGCCGAGGCGAGTAATCCTTTGTTGGCTTGTAGAATACAACAATATAAACAAGTTTCCAAAATATAGTAGCTATACTGAACACAGTTCTGCAGATATAGTTGGTTACATTCAGGCATATAGGACAGAAATAGCAATATGCACAGCCGAGGGGCAACAAAACTGCATTTTCCCCTCACAAGAAGACAATATTTCATTATTATATTTATCAACTTAACTCTGTGCTAATCTATTATTCCTTGAGAAAAAAATATTGTTTTATGTTTTATTTTGCAAGAGCGCAATCCTTCTGTTGGTTGTTTTTAGTGGGCAATCGCCTGCAACATAATTTACCGCGAGATTTCATTGATTCGGAGCTGCCTCACTACTATCATGTAAATCTTGGAACACACATATATAGTTGTTCGATGACTATTGTTAGTTACTCCAATAATGTGCTTGGGTACGATTCTACTTACAATTAGATGGGGGGAATATTTATTTCTGCTGTATTCTGCAGCTAAACTCAGCTCGACGAACTACTCCTTGATCGACTATTTTCAGCGCGAGCGAGAGAACAGGGCGACCTCTGTTGTAATTATCTCCGTTTGGTGTATATTCCATGGGGGGAGGGGGGGTTGGTTTATCTCATTACAATTTACATAGGGAGACACTCTAATATAATATAATAATTGTATGTACTCAATGTTGGCAACAGCATTTCATGTCTCACAGATGAACTATTGCAGCCTCCAGTGAACAGACATATTGAAATAAAAATGACATATACTAAATAGCATCTGACGAAAAGTTGAAAAACAATCAGCATAATATATATCAGCTGACATACTAAGTGTTGAGTGTAATGAGTATGATATTCTCACAGAGAAAACAGTCAAATATACCCAGTCCAATTCTCAAAGTTTTTGATGCTCCAATTAAATAGCAGTACATGTAGATGTAACTGTGTTAATTCCATACAGATCCATTCTCCTTTATCCTCAACAAATCAATCATCATATTATTACCAATCGACAATCGCGGATCAAATTTTAGTTCGATAGACCATCCATTTTGCGAGTCCTTAGCTTTGGGTAACGAAGTTTACTGATAGCTGACGATGAAATTTCTGAGCGCAAAATCAATTAGAATGAGATCCTATCTTCTGGGGGTCTCTTCATATCAGCTGAGCAATCAACAAGCGAGGAGTAGGCATATGATAGCCAGCTATTCTTAGACTAAACCTGTCATTTACATCAGGACTCTCACCATATTTAGCCTCAACTGACGTCACGCACTGGCACGAATAGCCCATCATTCATTATGCATGAACTCCGTAGCCAGCAGAATGGATTTAATTGTTACAATTCGCAGAGGTTTTCCAAGACTATACAATCATTAAGAAGGCCTTGAATTATAAAATAATGATACATGTAGATTTCATGCTGAAGGCAATTTCCAGAGGACTTCGCTTTGATGGTAACAACTTTCAAAATCCCCACAGAAGTCTGGTTTTCTAGCACTGTACACCATAGAGGAACAACTTGATGTTGGAGTTAAGATACTTTATTATACTTCAACCCTTTATTCTGTTTGTGCCAGGAGCAAATATAATGGCATAATCATTTAACAAAACATCATCTAAACACTGACTGAAAAGGAGTTCAACAAATTTCAACACTTACATCGCAATTAAACGTAAGTATGGCAAGGGTAGAGCTGTCCATGGCAGCATGATTATCAATCTCTCTCTACATTTCCTAGGTGAAAATTATTGCCATTTTATTTCAATCCACAATATAACACATTACTGTACCATATGTAGACTGATCAGTGCTTCAACAAAATGCATATAAACGCAAAACAACAGTTGAACCAGGACAAACTGGCATGTATACCACAACCATGTGAAACCAACAAACCTTGTGAGGAGCAACATACAGAAAAGAAACAGAACTGCCAGAAAACTGGCAAAACTGTCAACTGAACCTCTAGAGAATAGACAAAACTGTCAAACAGAACTGCCAGAAAACTGGCAAAACTGTCAACTGAACCTCTAGAGAATAGACAAAACTGTCAAACAGAACTGCCAGAAAACTGGCAAAACTGTCAACTGAACCTCTAGAGAATAGACAAAACTGTCAAACAGAACTGCCAGAAAACTGGCAAAATGTCAACTGAACCTCTAGAGAATAGACAAAACAGACAAACAGAGCCTCCAGCTGTCAAACAGCACCTCCAAGGAACAGAGAAAACTCAGCAGTCAACTGAACCTCTAGACAACCAACAAAACTGTCAACTGAACCTCTAGAGAATAGACAAAACAGACAAACAGAGCCTCCAGCTGTCAAACAGCACCTCCAACTTAGGAACAGAGAAAACTCAGCAGTCAACTGAACCTCTAGACAACCAACAAAACTGTCAATTGAACCTCTAGAGATCAGGCAAAACTGTCAAACAGAACCTCCAGAGAACTGACAAAATGGTCAACTGAACCTCCAGCTTAAACAACACCTCCAGAGAACAAGAGAAAACTCAGTTGTCAACTGAACGTCTAGAGAATAGACAAATCTGTCAAACAGAGCCTCCAGCTGTTAAATAGCACCTCCTGTCAAACAAGAGCATCCAGAAATGGTCAAAACTGTGAACTGAACCTATAGAGAATAGATAAAACAGTCAAACAGACTCTTCAGAAACACACAAAAATGTCATACAGAACCTCCAGAAAAATGACAAAACTGTCAATCGAACCTCTAGTAAATAGACAAAACAGTCAAACAGATCCTCTAGCTGTCAAACAGCACCTCCAAGGAACAGAGAAAACTCAGCAGTCAACTGAACCTCTAGACAACCAACAAAACTGTCAACTGAACTTCTAGAGAATAGACAAAACAGACAAACAGAGCCTCCAGCTGTCAAACAGCACCTCCAAGGAACAGAGAAAACTCAGCATTCAACTGAACCTCTAGACAACCAACAAAACTGTCAATTGAACCTCTAGAGGTCAGGCAAAACTGTCAAACAGAACCTCCAGAGAACTGACAAAATGGTCAACTGAACCTCCAGCTTAAACAACACCTCCAGAGAACAGAGAAAACTCAGTTGTCAACTGAACGTCTAGAGAATAGACAAATCTGTCAAACAGAGCCTCCAGCTGTTAAATAGCACCTCCTGTCAAACAAGAGCATCCAGAAATGGTCAAAACTGTGAACTGAACCTCTAGAGAATAGATAAAACAGTCAAACAGACTCTTCAGAAACACACAAAAATGTCATACAGAACCTCCAGAAAAATGACAAAACTGTCAATCGAACCTCTAGTAAATAGACAAAACAGTCAAACAGATCCTCTAGCTGTCAAACAGCACCTCCAAGGAACAGAGAAAACTCAGCAGTCAACTGAACCTCTAGACAACCAACAAAACTGTCAACTGAACTTCTAGAGAATAGACAAAACAGACAAACAGAGCCTCCAGCTGTCAAACAGCACCTCCAAGGAACAGAGAAAACTCAGCATTCAACTGAACCTCTAGACAACCAACAAAACTGTCAACTGAACCTCTAGAGGTCAGGCAAAACTGTCAAACAGAACCTCCAGAGAACTGACAAAATGGTCAACTGAACCTCCAGCTTAAACAACACCTCCAGAGAACAGAGAAAACTCAGTTGTCAACTGAACGTCTAGAGAATAGACAAATCTGTCAAACAGAGCCTCCAGCTGTTAAATAGCACCTCCTGTCAAACAAGAGCATCCAGAAATGGTCAAAACTGTGAATTGAAACTCTAGAGAATAGATCAAAGTCAAACAGACCCTTCAGAAACACACAAAACTGTCAAACAGAACCTCCAGAAAAATGACAAAACTGTCAATCGAACCTCTAGAAAATAGACAAAACAGTCAAATAGATCCTCCAGCTGTTAAACAGCACCTCCAGGGAACAGAGAAAACTCAACTGTCAAACTGAATCTCCAGAAAACAGACAAAACTATCAAATAGAACATCCAGAGAAGAGAAGAGACAAATAACAGAACCTCGAGAGAATGGACAAAACTGTCAAACAGAGCCTCCAGTTGTCAAACAGCACTTCCAAGGAACAAAGAAAGCTCAGCTGTCAACTGAATCACAAGAGAATAGAAACATGAGGCACCAGATATAGTACAACCACTCAGCCCCTTAATAGTCCAGACCAAGATGTTTTTATGGGTGTAGGAGTTTTGATGCATAGCATGTAATATGGCATTTTGTCGTGTCATGGCATATTCATACCAAATTTGAGAAGGTGAGTGGTTCAAGTTCGAACAGAACATTGGTTATATACAGTGCATCAGTCAGAAGGATAGCCTCTGTATACTATAAACGTAAATGTGTAAGGCTAGGACACTTTGTGAAGAAAATAGCGTCACAAATGGATACCAAACTACTATTTATAAGTGTTCTCAATTGCGTGGAAATTTCACAAATTACGACTGAAGCATTATTAAAGCCAACTGATTAATTGGTAAATTATGAGCAGAAAAAGGTTGGGGAGATTTAAACTGTAGATTTGACCTTGCACTACATTTTCAAGTATATTATAGCTCAGTGTGGTTATCTCCCCTGTCCACTCCCCGTAGATCAGGGAAAACGATTGCAGCATTCCATGGATATTTTGGAAGTGGAAAGGAGAGAAAACATTTCTGAATACAGGGAAATTATTATGTAAATGATTTGACCCTCACTGGATTTTAGAAACTTATCACAAGAAGGCCCATAATAGATATTGTTGGAATTAAACCAGGATATAGATGGACAGAAAAGACAAGGACAGACAGACAGACGAGGACCTGACCAATGAAATGTACAAAAGGTACATCTACAGATTACATGCTATATTGGACAGAAGTTTCATCGTCCTGTTTTCAGTAGTTCTCAAGATGTGGAGTTCCAGCAAAAAGAGGATGGTCAGACGGGGCTACAACAATACCCCTTAGCCCAATCGGGCCGAGGGGTAAAAACTCCCACACAGAGCCTCAACTGTCAAACAGCACCTCCAGAGAACAGATAAACCTCTCAAACAGCACCTCAAGAGAACAGACAAACCTGTCAAACAGCACATTCACAGAACAGACAAACCTGTCAAACAGCACCTCCAGAGAACAGACAAATCTGTCAAACAGCACATCCACAGAACAGACAAACCTGTCAAACAGCACCTGCAGAGAACAGACAAACCTGTCAAACAGCACCTCCAGAGAACAGACAAACCTGACAAACAGCACCTCCAGAGAACAGACAAACCTGTCAAACAGCACCTCCAGAGAACAGGCAAACCTGTCAAACAGCACCTCCAGAGAACAGACAAATCTGTCAAACAGCACCTCCAGAGAACAGACAAACCAGCGTTCGAAATTACCGCCTGGATACCTGTTGCCGACAGGTAAATTTTACTTGTGACAGGTAAAAAAAAATCTTATCAAGGTCAGCCTAGTTTATTTTCAGTTGTTGCCCTTATTGATTAAAGTCGTTTAATAAACCAAGTAAGCCGGTTTCTCAGTGCTGAAATTCTTCTACTTCGTCATGTCGATTTCGGATCACCCGGAAATGCAAGTTTACATTCCATTTGCGTACACTTCGCCATCCATAAGATGGCTTGCGAATCGTGAGTCTCCATTATTGCGGAGCGATATCCGGTATATTACGGGATTCTGTTCGGCCTTCATCCGGCAGAGAACAGACTCGAGAAATCTGATAAATTACAGGTTTTCAAACCACTTAGGAAACAGATATAGGCTAGGCTTACAAAATATATAGGTATAAATAACTTTCGTATCACCCAAGAGGTGTGGTAGATCTGTAATTTTCAACAAGTAGGGCATCACATGACTCGAAAATGGCGAGTTACGTTGGGGTTACGTCGGTAGACTTTAGCTGATTGACTGACGAAGTCACGTGGTATTGATTTCTGGAAATTCCCTCTCGCACTTGCCGAAAGTAGGCTGTAAATGGATACACACGATCCCAGGGTCAGTCTTACCGCGTATAGATGACCGAGATGGTTACAGGTTGGTTTACATTCTTCACGCATTCCCCCAGCCAGGCCAGTACTAGGGAGTTAGCTCCCTTGAAGCTTTGACTGCATTGAATCACTATCATGATATGGGAGCTAACTCTGCTACTGTAGGAGTAGGACATGGAGAATGCACTACCATGGCAACAGGCTACGTTTCCTGTCAGTGCAAAACCAATATGGAACGTTTCCTTCAAAAACGGAAAGTTAACGATGTGATGGACAACGAAAGTGACGGGATCAATAATACGAATAGGCATGACGAAGTTGTCGCGACGCTGTCTCCGCCGGACAAAAAAAAATCCCGAACATTCAAGTTTGTTGAGACGTGGAAACACGGTCGACCATGGTTGAAATATGATACGAAAACTAGCAAAATGTTTTGCGATTACTGCAAACAGTTCAGCCGAAGTACTAAAAGCAAATTTGTTAGTGGCTGGGAGTCCTTGATAATAGAGAACGTGCGATCTCACGAATCCAGTGGCGATCACATTGCCAGTCACACAGCATTTATGAATTTACAGAAGGTGCCAGCAGAACAGCCATTGATGAAGGCCGTATTAAATATGGAGAAACACAAACTTGATCTAATGCGGAAGCTGTTCAACACTGCATTTTACATTGGAAAGCATGAAAAGCCTTTCTCTGATCTACTCGAGCTGCAAAATAAGAACTCTGGAGTTGTTGCAGATCATTATAACAGTGATAAACAGGCGAGTACATTTATTCACTACATTGCCAAATTGGACAGAGAACAAAAACTGGAAAAAATAAATTCCTCAGAATTTATTGGAGTTGCATGTGACGGCTCAACTGATGGCTCAAACATGGAGGAGTCTTACTTTGTGTCTTATTTGGATAATGACTTTGAACCACATACAGATTTCATAAAACTTACCTGTGTCAAAGGCCGAGCTACTGCAGAGGGGCTTACAGACAGTTTATTTGGTACTTTCGCCGAACTAGGTGTAGATGTTAAGGCGAAATGTGTGCAATTAAGTACAGATGCCCAAGCGTCATGAAGAGCATGTGCAGAATGATAAAACTTGAAATACCATGGCTACTTCAATTCCATTGTGCCAACCACAGACTTGAACTTGCATTCAAAGATGCTGTCAAAGATGTACCAATGCAAACTGAAGTTCATACTCTGTTGGAGGGATTGCATCATTTCTATGACAATAGTTCTTTATAGTGGAGAACTTTAAAAGATACTGCGGATCTTTTAGGGATTAAATCATTGGTTCATACTGTTGCGAAGGGTACACGATGGGTAGCTCATCGGGAGAAGGCTATTACTTCTGTTAACCGTAACTATGCTGAAAACGTTGCTCAACTCCATGAATGTAACCGGGACACCACCCAGAAGACTGAAACAAGAGCCAAGGCCCTTGGTCTTCGTGAAAAACTCTTAGATGAAAATATAGTCATTTTCATGTTCGCAATCCTTAAAGTATTGCTAGGCATTTTTTCATGTTTGTCCTGCCTCCTCCAGTCCGATGATGTAAGTTTAGACACCTTGGTCAGCACAGTTAAACGCACTAAAAACAAGCTAAACAATTTTGACTGCCGAAAACAGATTCAGGAATATGAGGAAACACATATTGAGGGTGGAATATTTAGAGATGTTCAGCTGACAAAGAAAAGGACTGGAGGACGTGGGACAAACACGAAAGTCGTACTCAGAGAGCAAAGTGAACAGTTGGTAAATAACTTAAAAGAAGCAATTGCAAATAGGTTTGGCCCACTTGATGATGGCTATATAGGAGAATGCCCAGAAATATCCTTATTCTCGGTCTTTGATATCAGCAGAGTACCAGATTGTGATGGTGATGACATCACAGATTACGGAAAAGAAGAGATCAGTCAGCTTGTTGATCATTTCTCTGATCTCCTTATATCTAAGGGCTATGTGCCTGAGGATGTTGAAGATGAGAGAGTTCCTCTTTGGGACTATGTTAAGGGGGTTCTTAAAACGACCACAAAAGAAGGTCGAACAATAAAAAAGTTCTGGCCTAAAGTTCTTCGCAAGAAAGGTGAATAAGAGCTACGCAACATACTTAGTCTGGTGAAAATACTTCTTGTTTTAATGTGTTCAACTGCCCATGTGGAAAGGGGATTCAGTCTTATGAAACGAATTAAGTCTGACTGGCGGGCTAAGTTGAACAACGAGTCTATCAATGACTTAATGTTGATGTCCCCGAGTCGAGAGAGCGTCTCAACATTCAACCCGGACCCAGCAATAACCCTTTGGTGGGTCGATGCACAAAAGCCCAGGCGTCTTGTTGATGCTTATGGCCCGAGGCCACCTAAATAATTTTGATCATATGGAAGTCTCTCAGTCTGTGACAGTGTTATGCTCAGACATGTAACAGACAACAGTGCAAATTGAAAAACAAAACTGCATGTATGTCTTCTCTCAATTACTTTATTCAAGAATTACAATTGTTGAAACAAGTGGCGGTTTTGTTTGGTTACTTCAATTAATTATATTTGCTGATATGTGTGATGATTCGCAACCCTCTGTACCTTTTGGAGGTGGTGAGATTATGTTCAGGTAGTTCAACTGAGGAGACAGGTAAAAATTTGAGTTACCTGTCACCAGAGACAGGTAAAAAATTTCAAACATTTCAACCCCTGACAAACTTGACAAACAGCACCTCCAGAGAACAAACAAACCTGTCAAACAGGACATCCACAGAACAGACAAACCTGTCAAACAGCACCTCAAGAGAACAGACAAACCTCTCAAACAGCACATCCACAGAACAGACAAACCTGTCAAACAGCTCCTCCAGAGAACAGACAAATCTGTCAAACAGCACATCCACAGAACAGACAAACCTGTCAAACAGCACCTCCAGAGAACAGACAAACCTGTCAAACAGCACCTCCAGAGAACAGACAAACCTGACAAACAGCACCTCCCGAGAACAGACAAACCTGTCAAACAGCACCTGCAGAGAACAGACAAACCTGTCAAACAGCACCTCCAGAGACCAGACAAACCTGTCAAACAGCACCTCCGGAGAACAGACAAACCTGACAAACAGCACCTCCAGAGAACAAACAACCCTGTCAAACAGCACATCCAGAGAACAGACAAACCTCTCAAACAACACCATCAGAGAACAGACAAACCTGTCAAACAGCACATACACAGAACAGACAAACCTGTCAAACAGCACCTCCAGAGAACAGACAAACCTCTCAAACAGCACATACACAGAACAGACAAACCTGTCAAACAGCACCTCCAGAGAACAGACAAACCTCTCAAAACAGCATCTACAGAACGGACAAACCTGTCAAAAAGTACCTCCAGAGAACAGACAACCCTCTCAAACAGCACGTCAAGAGAACAGACAAACCTCTCAAACAGAACTGCCAGAGGACAGACAAACCTGTCAAACAGCACCTTAAGAGAACGACCAAAAATAGAACTGACAAAAATGACAAAAACAGCACCTCAAGAGAACAGACAAACATGTCGAATGGTACAATCCTCATAAGGCCAGACATTTTTTATTTCCGGATTAGCAGACATGCTGTAGCATTTTACCAGTATGGAGGACAGAAAAAAAACCCTGAATTGTATATTTTTTTTTTTTTTAGAAGAGCTACAACATCGAAGGCGGGAAAAAAATTGGACAGGGACTTTACGTTGATATGAAAATCACAGAAGTTAGAAATGTTGTTGAATTCTGTCAACCTGGCAAATTTTAAGCTATTGTATATTGTAGCCAGAATATAGACATTCAAACTTTCTGCAATCGTCGATAAACAAATACCATACATTACTGGGTCCCCAATTTTCGACACAATGGGTGGCAGTTTGTCAAGTTTCGAAGACATGTCCATCAGGACAGTAAACATGTTCTGATGCCCTCGTCGTCGACTGAAGAATGGAGGGTGTTGATCCAAGCCAAACATCAATGTAACTACTCCGGAATTGTTACCAAAATCGGCATTGCAGATTTACCACAGTCGCGGGGGTTGGCCATCTTGTGAAGTCCGGCTCCCAATTCTGTTGATCGATCGATCGTGGTATTTCCTGTCAATAAGGTCCGAAAAAACGTCACCAACTGTTGAACATGTTCATGTATAAACAAATTTGTTACTTAAAATTTTAGCATTGTCGTGGATATGGACCAAAACCATGACATCTTTGTCCACACACACGCAGATCTGTGGGGCAGAAGTGGTCAATCGAAGTCACGTAGTCGCAGGGAACGAAATTTTGCATGTTACAACAACAACAATTGCGTTTTGCTGTTTTCAAAAACGGTTTTAATTATTTAAACGTCGACGGGAGTAATAAAAAGAAGAAAATGACATCTTAAATTTTATAATGTGATGAAGCTTATTTTGCTTGTCGGCAGAGAAAAAAAAATCACCAAAAGTGTTTTTCATTTTTTTTCTGAAATCAGAAAATCTCACATCGGCGGATCTGCTAATCCGTAAATATAAAACGTCTGGCCTAATACAGGGAAAGAAATCAAGTGAATTACCCTGATCTCCCCTTATGCCTGCAAATATGGGTTGATAATGTGGAAAGGGTATTACAGGCCTCTTGTTTTGTGAGTCTAGACGAGTGATGTGTTATTTCCCTTGATAACAAATGAACAGTGACCAATAATGATGTGAAATTTGACAGCGAATGGTTCTCCTGCAATTTTTCTTTTCAAAAAATGAGGTGGGTGTTTTTTAAATTTATTATTATTAATTTTTTTATTTGGCACACATGTTCTTTCAAACTTAGAGCCCCAATGGAAAGTTGAAGTCAACATTGATATGTCAAAGACAACTATTCCCCTAATTTCTGCAATTAGAACTGCAAAAAGCTTTGTTGTTGACTAAATCATGTGAACTTTAGATGGCACCTGTGACATATTATATCAAAGAATTTAGATCCAACTAACATCCTTTTGAAAGAATGAAAATTTAAGGGGAGTTAACCAGTAATCCCAACTATATTTACTTATATTTATCAGAAGTCTCCCCTTGTAAATTGCTGATTCCAATAAATTAGAATCAGCCACCAGAGTCCCACTGGAATTATCAATTAACTGAAATGTCTGCATAGAAAAACTTCCACTTGTAAATAGAAGCCAAAGAAAAGAAGCCAACAATATTATTTACCAACTGGAAGAAAAACATGAATTGCAGGCAAGCACCTAAAAGATGTGTGGACCCCTCAGCTGGCTTTTTTTAGTCAAGTAGGATCAGGGCTGCATCTAGAGCCAATTTAGTTTCAGAAAACATATGGGTCCCAAAACTCAAATGAAACAAAAAATGAAAGCGTTGTTGTTGTTCAATTTGAAAGGATTTCTGAAGGAAATACTCCTAGAAAAAGCTTCTGGGAGCCTCAATATCGATCCAAATGCATAGCTGGGTATTGAATTTCATGTTAATAAACCTCTGTTTTGTGATTGATCACAGGCTCTTTGCGCCGAAATTCACTTTAAAAAATTGGACCCTCAATAATGAATTATGAAAAGGAACTGGGAGTTTGGGATCAGAACCTGCAAAAAATCCCTGGATACCGTATATAACAGACTTCGGTTTCACGTGAGTGGTGTGCTGGGATTACAGCATGCAAGAAAGTGTAGCTCTGTTAGTGGCAATTTATGCATTGCACAAGTGTGATAACAAGTAAACACACTGATTGACACAGGCCCACCCTTATCATTATTTGGGGGGGGGGGGGCATAAGCTCCAGGTATGCAAACTGGTTCAAAATTGCCCAGAGTCAGGCTAAAAATGGGCTCTCCTAATCACTCGTTTTAAATAATTTCCAAGGTACAGTAACATGTTTGGTGACAAAAATTGAAGCATTATGTTGTACCAGTTGAATGTGTGGACACAAATATGGTTCATGCAAAAGTTTTAGGATAAATCATATGATGTAGAATAGAATGATTTAATAGCAAAATTAAAGAAAAATGTTGTCCTTCATTCAATGAGAATCTTGAATGGATCAGGCTTTCTTGTATCAGGGAACCTTCAAAATTCACACTGAAACATACAACCAAGGGTTCCCGATGGGCATAGATAAAAGTGCAAAAGCTAAGCCATCAATAAATAATAAAAACAAATAATTTAAAAATCATGAAATCATCACAGCCATCTGAAAATCTAATCATTTCATCAGTCAACATTCAGGAAGCCCTCACCAAAGTTTTGTCAGGCCCGACTTGATAGATCTGCAGATATTCAGCGGACAAGAACATGTTGATGGGCATAGATAACAGTGCAAAAGCTGAGCCATCAATAAATAAAAAAAAAAATTTAAAATCATGAAATCATCATAGCCATCTGAAAATCTAATCATTTCATCAGTCAACATTCAGGAAGCTCTCACCAAAGTTTGGTCAGGCCCGACCTCATAGATCTGCAGATATTCAGCGGACAAGAACATGTTGACGGAAACATGGCAACGACAAGACCCCACAGCCCTATGGGTTGAGGGGTAAAAATCAGATAGTCCGATTCCGTTTCATAACAGGTCCGACTTTTGCATGCACCGGACTACCGCGCAAGAGGTGACGTGCAACGGGAAGTAAATTTGGCGCGGGA
Source organism: Hanleya hanleyi (assembly GCA_036873755.1). Classification (NCBI taxonomy): domain Eukaryota; kingdom Metazoa; phylum Mollusca; class Polyplacophora; order Lepidopleurida; family Hanleyidae; genus Hanleya; species Hanleya hanleyi. The sequence continues at coordinate 22,836 of JAVTVY010029763.1, read as the reverse complement.
AATGTTGATAGAGAAAACCAACAACAAGGTCCAACAACAATGGCTAAAGATCGGCTTGAAATAAATTTTCAATGGATTATTTCTTGGATTGTCCATTCCTTCAGATAGATCTAGACTTCTAAAAGACATTTACGAAAATTGATCGCATTTTATCGTTTTTGCTATATAAAATCCTACTTGCCGCATGCGACAGGTAGATTTTTTTTGCAAGACAAGTTGTCGCCGGAAAAATTCACTTGCCGGCGGCAGGTAGGCAGGGGTTATTTCGACCACTGACCATTTAACCAGACGTAAACACATACGTTGCTGTCGGAAGGCAGTTTAATGGCACACGTAAGTTGGTAAAGAATTTAGCTGCGTTTACTGCTTTTTAACGACCGCGAAATGCCAGGTGCGCTATAGTCACGCACCTAGTTCCAAGTTCAGGAGCGCGAAGGTGCAGGAGCGCGATCGCACGCCTTAAAACAGGAGGCCTGGTATTAGGTATACTGGAAAAGAAGAGTTAAGTTTGTATTCCTGCCCACTCACTAAACGAATTTGAGATAATGACCTAAAACTAAAAGACGAATTTATTCTCACATCAGACATTACGTCAGAAGAAACCTTTTAAAGGAAATGGTGTGAAACCCGAGGCTGACAAAAACGGTTAATTTTTATGACTACTTGGCTTTTACAGCAAAAGTAAGTAAAGTGTATACAACAGGTTTGGAAACGGCTGGCGATGTAAGCGCTGAAGACAAAAACCCTCATTACCCAAATTATCAGCGTGCAATGTCCTCCAATAAGTGCCACGAATCACAAACACTGTAAAATGAAATCGTATCAAAATGCACCATATAATGATGAATAAACATTTCATCAGCAGGTCAGGCTGCCTTGAAAAAGCAACAAGAACAGATCACCATCTAAGATAATACATCTTCAGTCTAGCCCTATGATGCTTGAAATAGCAAGAACAGAATACAATGTATAATACACTAGTATTGTAATTCCGAATACAGAGACCTTCATTTTGCTATCAGATATTTCTGCATTTATTTTGCCATCGCCGGCGATATAGAACAACCAATACAGTATGTACAACAATATATATACAGTAATGAGCTGGTGAGAACTAATAATATTACAGATTTTCATTGGCTAAATTACATAAACACCTGTGAAATGAAATGAAGCCAATGAAAATCTGTAATATTATTAGTGAACAATAAATTCAATATTCAGGGTGATCGGTAAATGGTAGTCAGAACACCGGAAGAGAAATTTTATCTCTGTCCAAAATTGAAAATATGAGAATCTATTTCCGGAGAGAACCATCAGCCTGAAGGACAAATCCCACGATGGACACAACATATCTGAAAATAGAATCTTTGATCTATAAAATATGGCAGCAACTATCTTCAAAGATTAGAGAAGAATACAATGATGTCTAATGGGGCGGACAAAATTATACCTCATTCTGCAGGATGTGGAATGGAGTCTGCCCTTTAAAAGACGAGCTTTTAACAACTCAAGAGATTCACTGACATTTACTGTATCTTCACTCATAGCACAATTAATATCAGACCCATCATCTATCTTTGAAGATTTTTAATTTTCTTTTGGAACCTCAATGTGCATGATGACAAGACTAGCCAGGAGTTGGTTCCTGAAGCAGGTGCACAATACGCCAACTTAATATGTACATGTAGTAAATAATAATAATAATAAGCTTTATTTTCAGAGGGTGGACAAAAGTGTACACTCAGTCAGCTAGGTGCTGATCTTCCTTGAGGCCCTCCAAAGACACACATCCATTCATACACACACAAAGTGATTATACACAAAGTGATTATATGATATCTGATTTAAAATATTTAAAGGTGAACTGCAAAGCTTTTAATTTAATCTAAAACGTTGCTTAGATACATCTTGTCTTATGTGACATAACTTTTATACATTTTTGGGGTAAATGTATTTTGCAAAATTGTACCAATAACAATATTTAAGTTATCCTGTTATAAATCCGTCTTGAAAACTTGCATCGCTTGTCTCTCTTGTTCTGTAGAATGTTATGACATTATAGCGGTCTCCTTCATTCAAGTTTTATTTAAATGTGACGTCATGCTACTTCAGATGAATGAGCGAGGACCACTATAACGTCAGGACGTTCCAAAAACAACGGGAGGCAAGCGATGACGTTTTTAGAAGTTCTGGCTCTCGTTTTCCGGTGGTATAAGTTTTGGCTTCTTATATACCCAAAATAAAAAAATAACCCACAGAACTTTTACCGCACATATTTGTAAAAACTATAGAAGTCCTTGTTTTATGACATTTTAACAGAACATTGGAAAGCTTTTCAGTTCACCTTTAAACAAACAAACAACAAAACATTACCATATACACATACAGGAATAACAGTTATATACAAAATAATGTCGCATCAGATCATTGATAAGTATTTAGATTTGAAACTCTGTACCGAGGAGGCACTTTGTATATCACCGGGTAAGGAATTCCAACGAGATGATCCAGAATATGAAAAACTCTTTTTGAAAAACTCTGAATGTGGAATCGAGATTATCAGCTTATCTTTACTTGATGATCTTAGAGTTCTTTCCTGTGGAACAGTTACAGAGAAAAGCTGTCTCATGTAAATTGGATACAGGCCATTTAAAGATTTGTAGACAGTTAAAGGTTTAAAATTGGCTGAGTACATCTTGAGAAAACTATATTCCATAACATTCGCCACCACACCAGGTAGCCTGGCTTTTCCACTCAGCAGACATTTCCTCACCATTTTTTTTTTTTTTTTTTTGAAAAAAAGACCATCAGAGATAAGATCATCATCCCGCCTGACCACATTATGGCAAATTTCAGAGGTGGCCATAAAACTGCCCCAAATTTTATTCCAATTAAAACTTGAAAAAGTGGTTTTGATATATTTGAGAGTCAAATATGATAGAAACATTTTAAAATACATCACAGACCGTTTCTGGTCCAGTCAGGTATAATAGACAATCAATGTTCGCAGGAAGTCAAGTCCTGATAATAATGTTAGACCCAAACAGCACCTCAAGAGAACAGACAAACCAGTCAAAGAGCAACTCAAGAGAATGGACAAACCTGTCAAACAGCACCTCCACAGAACAGACAAACCTGTCAAATGGCACGTCCAGAGAACAGACAAACTTGTCAAACAGCATCTCCACAGAATGGAAGAACCTGACAAACAGCACATCCAGAGAACAGACAAACCTGTCAAACAGCGCCTCTAGAGAACAGACACACCGGACAAACAGCACCTCCACAGAACAGACAAAACCATCAAACAGCACCTTAAGAGAACAGACAAACCTGTCAAACAGCACCTCAAGAGAACAGACAAACCTGACAAACAGCACCTCCACAGAACAAACAAACTTGTCAAACAGCACCTCAACAGAACAGAAAAGCCTGACAATTAGCACATCCAGAGAACGGACAAACCTGTCAAACAGCACCTCTAGAGAACAGACACACCTGACAGATTCTTAACAGAACAGACAAAACCATCAAACAGCACGTCCAGAGAACAGACAAACCTGTCAAACAGCACCTCCAGAGAACAAACAAACCTGTCAAATAGCAACTCCACAGAACAGACAAACCTCTCAAACAGCACCTCTAGAGAACAGACAAACAGCACCTTCACAGAAAAGACAAACCTGTCAAACAGCACATCCAGAGAACAGATAAACCTTTCAAACACTTCAACAGAACAGACAAACCTGTCAAACAGCACATCCAGAGAACTGACAAACGGCACCTCCACAGGACAGACGAACCTGTCAAACAGCACATCCTGTCAAACAGCACATCCAGAGAACAGACAAACCTGACAAACAGCACCTCCGCAGAACAAACCTGTCAAACAGCACATCCAGAGAACAGACATACCTGTCAAACAGCACATCCACAGAACAGACAAACGTGACAAACAGTACCTCCACAGAACAGACTAAACTGTCAAATGGTACAATCCTCTTAATGCAGGAAAAGAAATCAAGTGAATTACCCTGATCTTCCCATATGCCTGCAAATTGAATACAGAAAATTAAGACAAACATTATATGGGTTGATGATGTGGAAAGGGTATTAGATACACTGGAAAAAAAAAGTTAAGTTTGTATTCCTGCCCTTTCACTAAACGAATAAGGGATAATGATCCAAAACTAAAAGATGAATACAAGCCTTGACATTTCACTGCCAGGTATTCTGACATCAGCCATTACGTCAAGGGAAACCTTTTAAAGGAACTGGTGTGAAACCGGAGGCTGGCAAAAACAGTTAATTTTTATGACTACTCGGCTTTTACAGCAGAAGACTTGAGTAAGTGTATACAACAGGTTTGGAAACGACCACCGATGTAAGCTGAAGACATAAACCCTCATTACCCAAATTATCAGAGTGCAACGTCCTCCGATAAGTGCCATGAATTACAAACACCGAGAAATGACCAAGCTTATACTGACAAGTTTATTGATAGGTGGATGGAGACTGATAAATTTATACCAACTTCACTGCTTGAAGGTTGGAATATGCGATGCTGATCAAATAATGTTGTCAACCTTTCAAAAAGCAGAATGAAATGGTATCAAAATGCACCATATAAATGATGAATAAACATTTTATCAGCATGTCAGGCAATTAACTCCCCCCCCCCCCCAACCTTGTTTTCTACCTAGTCATCACTGATGGCTATATACCATGATAAATTCTCGTACTTGAAATGGCAGAAAGAACAGAATGCAAGGCCATCAAATATTACAGCATAAAATATCCAGTCTAATAGCCCTGATGCTTGATATGGCAACAAGATCAAAATACTAGGTCATTCGAGTAGATTACATAGTCTGACCATGTTATGCTTGGAATGGCAACATGGACAGAAAACAGGTCATCAGAAATTACAGCATGTATATCCAGCCTACATGTAACAGCCCTGAGATCCTTGAATTGGCAAGAACCAAACACTAGGTCATCCAAGCTAGATTACGATCATATGGATTTCGAGACTTGCTTGAAAAAGCAACAAGAACAGATCACCATCTAAGATAATACATCTTCAGTCTAGCCCTATGATGCTTGAAATAGCAAGAACAGAATACAAGGTATAATACACTAGTATTGTAATTCCGAATACAGAGACCTTCATTTTGCTATCAGATATTTCGGCGTTTATTTTGCCATCGTCGGTGATATAGAACAACCAATACAGTATGTACAACAATATGTATACAGTAATGAGCTGGTGAGAGCTAATAATATTACAGATTTTCATTGGCTAAATTACATAAACACCTGTGAAATGAAATGAAGCCAATGAAAATCTGTAATATTATTAGTGAATAATAAATTCAATATTCAGGGTGATCGGTAAATGACAGTCAAAACACCGGAAGAGAAACTTTATCTCTGTCCAAAATTGAAAATATGAGAATCTATTTCCGGAGAGAACCATCAGCCTGAAGGGAAAATCTCATGATGGACACAACATATCGGAAAATAGAATCTTTGATCTATAAAATATGGCAGCAATTATCATCAAAGATTAGAGAAGAATACACCATACAATAATGGTGTTTAATGGGGCGGAAAAAAATTGTAACTCATTCTGCAGGATGTGGAATGGAGTCTGCCCTTTAAAAGACGGGCTTTTAACAACTCAAGAGATTCACTGACAATTAGTGTATCTCCACTCATAGCACACTTAATAGCAGACCCATCATCTATCTTTGAACCAAGATTTTTAATTTTCTTTTGGAACCTCAATGTGCATGATGACAAGACTAGCCAGGAGATGGTTCCTAAAGCAGGTGCACAATACACCAACTTAATATGTACATGTAGTAAATTGGCTGAGTACATCTTGAGAAAACTATATTCCATAACATTCGCCGCCACAAATGGCCCACCACACCAGGTAGCCTGGCTTTTCCACTCAGCAGACATTTCCTCACCATTTTTGGGGTGTTTTTTTTTTTCAAAAGACCATCAGAGAAAAGGTCATCATCCCGCTCGACCACATTATGGCAAGCAAATTTCGGAGGTGGCCATAAAACTGCCACAAATTTTATTCCAATTAAAACTTGGAAAAGTGGTTTTGATATATTTGAGAGTCAAATATGATAGAAACATTTTAAAAAAACCATCACAGACCGTATCTGGTCCAATAGACAATCAATGTTCGCCGGAAGTCAAGTCCTCATAATAATGTTAGACCCATGCAGCACCTCAAGAGAACAGACAAACCTGTCAAACAGCACCTCAAGAGAACAAACAAACCTGTCAAACAGCACCTCAAGAGAACAGACAAACCAGTCAAACAGCACCTCAAGACAACAGACAAACCTGTCAAACGGCACCTCAAGAGAACAGACAAACCTGTCAAACAGCACCTCAAGAGAACAGACAAACCAGTCAAACAGCACCTCAAGAGAACAGACAAACCAGTCAAACAGCACATCGAGAGAACAGACAAACCTGTCAAACAGCACCTCAAGAGAACAGACAAACCAGTCAAACAGCACCTCAAGAGAACAGACAAACAGGTCAAACAGCACCTCAAGACAATGGACAAGCCTGTCAAACAGCACCTCCACAGAACAGACAAACCTGTCAAATGGCATGTCCAGAGAATAGACAAACCTGTCAAACAGCAACTCCACAGAATGGAAGTACCTGACAAACAGCACATCCAGAGCAGATAAACCTGTCAAACAGCACATCCAGAGAACAGACAAACCTGTCAAACAGCACATCCACAGAACAGACAAACGTGAAAAACAGTACCTTCACAGAACAGACGAACCTGTCAAACAGCACATCCACAAAACAGACACACGTGACAAACAGCACATCCACAGAACAGACGAACCTGTCAAACAGCACATCCACAGAACAGACAAACGTGACAAACAGCACATCCACAGAACAGACTAACCTGTCAAACAGCACATCCACAGAACAGACAAACGTGAAAAACAGCACATCAACAGAACAGACGAACCTGTCAAACAGCACATCCACAAAACAGACAAACCTGACAAACAGCACATCCACAGAACAGACGAACCTGTCAAACAGCACCTTCACAGAACAGCACATCCAGAGAACAGACAAACCTGTCAAACAGCACCTTCACAGAACAAACCTGTCAAACAGCACATCCACAGAACAGACAAACCTGTCAAACAGCAACTTCACAGAACAGACTAACCTGACAAACAGCACCTTCACAGACTAACCTGACAAACAGCACATCCACAGAACAGACAAACCTGTCAAACAGCACCTTCACAGAACAGACTAACCGGACAAACAGCACCTCCACAGAACAGACAAACCTGACAAACAGCACCTTCACAGAACAGACTAACCTGACAAACAGCACCTTCACAGAACAGACTAACCTGACAAACAGCACCTTCACAGAACAGACTAACCTGACAAACAGCACCTTCACAGAACAGACTAACCTGACAAACAGCACATCCACAGAACAGACAAACCTGTCAAACAGCACCTTCACAGAACAGACAAACCTGACAAACAGCACCTTCACAGAACAGACTAACCTGACAAACAGCACCTTCACAGAACAGACTAACCTGATAAACAGCACATCCACAGAACAGACAAACCTGTCAAACAGCACCTTCACAGAACAGACTAACCTGTCAAACAGCACATCCACAGAACAGACTAACCTGTCAAACAGCACCTTCACAGAACAGACTAACCTGTCGAACAGCACCTCCACAGAACAGACAAACCTGTCAAACAGCACCTTCACAGAACAGACTAACCTGTCAAACAGCACCTTCACAGAACAGACTAACCTGACAAACAGCACCTCCACAGAACAGACAAACCTGACAAACAGCACCTTCACAGAACAGACTAACCTGACAAACAGCACCTTCACAGAACAGACTAACCTGACAAACAGCACATCCACAGAACAGACAAACCTGTCAAACAGCACCTTCACAGAACAGACTAACCTGACAAACAGCACCTTCACAGAACAGACTAACCTGACAAACAGCACCTTCACAGAACAGACTAACCTGACAAACAGCACCTTCACAGAACAGACTAACCTGACAAACAGCACATCCACAGAACAGACAAACCTGTCAAACAGCACCTTCACAGAACAGACTAACCTGTCAAACAGCACCTTCACAGAACAGACTAACCTGACAAACAGCACATCCACAGAACAGACTAACCTGTCAAACAGCACCTTCACAGAACAGACTAACCTGTCAAACAGCACCTCCACAGAACAGACAAACCTGTCAAACAGCACCTTCACAGAACAGACTAACCTGACAAACAGCACCTTCACAGAACAGACTAACCTGACAAACAGCACCTTCACAGAACAGATTAACCTGTCAAACAGCACCTTCACAGAACAGACTAACCTGACAAACAGCACCTTCACAGAACAGACTAACCTGTCAAACAGCACCTTCACAGAACAGACTAACCTGACAAACAGCACCTTCACAGAACAGACTAACCTGTCAAAAAGCACCTTCACAGAACAGACTAACCTGACAAACAGCACATCCACAGAACAGACTAACCTGTCAAACAGCACCTTCACAGAACAGACTAACCTGACAAACAGCACATCCACAGAACAGACTAACCTGTCAAACAGCACATCCACAGAACAGACAAACGTGACAAACAGCACATCCACAGAACAGACAAACGTGACAAACAGCACATCCACAGAACAAACGTGACAAACAGCACATCCACAGAACAGACAAACGTGACAAACAGCACATCCACAGAACAGACAAACCTGACAAACAGCACATCCAGAGAACAGACAAACCTGACAAACAGCACCTTCACAGAACAGACTAACCTGTCAAACAGCACCTTCACAGAACAGACTAAACTGTCAAATGGTACAATCCTCTTAATGCAGGAAAAGAAATCAAGTGAATTACCCTGATCTTCCCATATGCCTGCAAATTGAATACAGAAAATTAAGACAAACATTATATGGGTTGATAATGTGGAAAAGGTATTAGATACACTGGAAAAAAAAGAGTTAAGTTTGTATTCCGGCCCTTTCACTAAACGAATAAGGGATAATGACTCCAAACTAAAAGACGAATACAAGCCTTGACATTTCAATGCCAGATATTCTGACATCAGACATTACGTCAAAGGAAACCTTTTAAAGGAAATGGTGTGAAACCGGAGGCTGACGAAAACAGTTAATTTTTATGTCTACTCGGCTTTTACAGCAAAAGACTTGAGTAAGTTATACAACAAGTTTGGAAACGACCTGCGATGTAAGCTGAAGACATAAACCCTCATTACCCATATTATCAGAGTGCAACGTCCCCCGATAAGTGCCATGAATTACAAACACCGCGAAATGACCAAGCTTATACTGACAAGTTTATTGATAGGTGGATGGAGACTGATAAATTTGTACTAACTTCACTGATTGAAGGTTGGTATATGCGATATCGATCAAATAATTTTGTCAACCTTTCAAAAAGCAGAATGAAATGGTATCAAAATGCACCATATAAATGATGAATAAACATTTTATCAGCATGTCAGGCAATTAACCCCCCCCCCCCCCCAACCTTGTTTTCTACCTAGTCATCACTGATGGCTATATACCATGATATATTCTGGTACTTGAAATGGCAGAAAGAACAGAATGCAAGGCCATCAAATATTAAAGCATAAAATATCCAGTTTAGTAGCCCTGATGCTTGATATGGCAACAAGATCTATATATACATGTACCAGGTCATTCGAGTAGATTACATATAGAGTCTGACCATGTTATACTTGAAATGACAACATGGACAGAAAACCGGGTCATCAGAAATTACAGCATGTATATCCAGCCTAATAGCTCTGAAATCCTTGAATTGGCAAGAACCAAAGACTACATAGGTTATCCAAGCTAGATTACAGTCATATATATATATCGAGTCTGGCCTGTGTTGCTTGAAAAAGCAACAAGAACAGATCACCACCTGAGATAATACATGTTCAGCCTAGCCCTGTGATGCTTGAAATAGCAAGAACAGAATATCATGCAATCAGAGATTAAAGCCTATTGTCCAGCCGCGCGGCACCCTGTGAATGCTTGAAATAGCAAGAACAAAATACAATGCCATCAGAGATTCAAGCCTATAGGCCTGAAACCTAATGACATAGGCCCCCAACATTCATGACGATTAAATCCCACTTCTATCCCTTGATGCAATGTAGGCCCCCAATATCCATGACGATTAAATGGCAGGTGGGATCGTTATACAATTCAATTAGCCTGTCACCTCCCTCATGTAACGTGCATCAACTTAATTGCCAGCGCGAGGTCTCTGGACTGGCACAGTCGGAAGAGCAAGCCTTAATTTGGTGTATCGGGTTACATATAGAACTTCACGCTGTGCAGCACACGTACTACGCGTTTGGCAATTTCATTAGTTTGTTACATAAGCGATGCTACCATACATTACTGGATAAGTGATCACCTGTCATGTAGATGAATGGATGCACAATTTATCACGTGATTGAAAGAGATATAATACATCATCGGGGTTCAGGTCCATCGTCCAGTCTCGCCCCGTGATGCTTGAAATAACAAGAATTACGGAATATAGTGTGCTCACAGATTAAGCTAAATCTGATTAATAACAGATCAAGAAACCAGTTCTCTAACTGGATCTGACCTCCTTCCTTATCTCAAGGTCATTTGATGACCTGACATCAAAATAACTTTTTACAACTACATCATACATGTATATGACCAATCAACAGAATGTCTGCCATGACAGGGCTCGCGAATTACCTCACCCAATGTCCTGGGACAGCCCAATATTTTTTCAGAGCAACCAAAACTCGAAGGTGTCGCCTGACGGGCAATCATAATTTTCGCCAATGTGGTAATTGTTGTTTGATGAACAAAACATTTACAGATAGTGAATAAAAAATCAACTACATCATTGGTAGTTTATGTATAATTGTAGTGTCACTTTCTGACCTTGTCTACCAACGATTATCATCAATTTATTGTGTCAGCATGTCAGCATCGACGAAAGGAATCATGGACAAATGACCAATGGGTCAGGTTTATTGATTACAAGGCGAAGATGGTCAAATATTTGGGTGAAGACGCAAAAACAAAAATTTAACTGGTCAATGGTAAATTATGGTAGCTTTTTCTCTCCCTTCCGCAATCCCACCCCACCATGATAATAAACACAAGACAAACAGTCTTTCTAATAGTCTGCATGATCACTTTGTTTCAGTTTTGACACATAAAATAACAGTTTTTCCTCAATACATGTACTTGCCCAAATATTTCATTAGAAGAACAAGAAAGACAGGCGGTATGGAACAATAAATTCAATATTCAGGGTGACCGGTAACTGGCAGTCAGAACACCGGAAGAAACTTTACCTCTGTTCAAAATTGAAAATATGAGAATCTATTTTCGGGGAGAACCATCAGCCAGATGGGCAAATCTCAAGATGGACACAACATATCTGAAAATAGAATCTTTGATCTATAAAATCTGGCAGCAATTATCATCAAATATTAGAGAAGAATACACCATACGAAAATGGTGTCTAATGAGGTGGACAAAATTGTAACTCATTCTGCAGGATGTGGAAAGAAGTCTGCCCTTTAAAAGACGAGCTTTTAACAACTCAAGAGATTCACTGACATTTACTGTATTTCCACTCATAGCACACTTAATAGCAGACCCATCATCTATCTTTGAACCAAGATTTTAAATTTTCTTTTGGAACCTCAATGTGCATGATGACAAGAATAGCCAGGAGATGGTTCCTAAAGCAGGTGCACAATACCCCAACTTAATATGTACATGTAGTAAATTGGCTGAGTACATCTTGAGAAAACTATATTCCATAACATTCGCTGCCACAAATGGCCCATCACACCAGAAAGCCTGGCTTTTCCACTCAGCAGACATTTCCCCACCATCATCCCGCCCGATCACATTATGGCAAATTTCGGAGGTGGCCATAAAACTGCCCCAAATTTTATTCCAATTAAAACTTAGAAAAGTGGTTTTGATATATTTGAGAGTCAAAGTGGTTTTGATATATTTGAGAGTCAAATATGATAGAAACATTTTAAAATACATCACAGACCGTTTCTGGTCCAGTCAGGTATAATAGACAATCACTGTTTGCCGGAAGTCAAGACCTGATAATAATGTTAGACCCAAACAGCACCTCAAGTGAACAGACAAACCAGTCAAACAGCACCTCAAGAGAATGGACAAACCTGTCAAAAAGCACCTCCACAGAACAAACAAACCTGTCAAATGGCACATCCAGAGAACAGACAAACCTGTCAAACAGCACATCCAGAGAACAGACAAACCTCCACAGAATGGAAGAACCTGACAAACAGCACATCTAGAGAACAGACAAACCTGTCAAACAGCGCCTCTAGAGAACAGACACACCTGACAAACAGCACCTCCACAGAACAGACAAAACCATCAAACAGCACATTAAGAGAACAGACAAACCTGTCAAACAGCACCTCAAGAGAACAGACAAACCTGACAAACAGCACCTCCACAGAACTGACAAACTTGTCAAACAGCACCTCCACAGAACAGAAAAACCTGACAAACAGCACATCCAGAGAACAGACAAAACCGTCAAACAGCACCTCCAGTGAACAAACAAACCTGTCAAATAGCACCTCCACAGAACAGACAACCCTCTCAAACAGCACCTCTAGAGAACAGACAAACAGCACCTTCACAGAAAAGACAAACCTGTCAAACAGCACATCCAGAGAACGGACAAACCTGTCAAACAGCACATCCACAGAACAGACAAACCTGACAAACAGCACCTCCACAGAACAGACGAACCTGACAAACAGCACATCCTCAGAACAGACAAACCTGACAAACAGCACCTTCTCATGATGGACACAACATATCTGAAAATAGAATCTTTTATCTATAAAATATGGCAGCAATTATCATCAAAGATTAGAGAAGAATACACCATACAAAAATGGTGTCTAATGGGGTGGACAAAATTGTAACTCATTCTGCAGGATGTGGAAAGAAGTCTGCCCTTTAAAAGACGAGCTTTTAACGACTCAAGAGATTCACTGACATTTACTGTATCTTCACTCATAGTACACTTAATAGCAGACCCATCATCTATCTTTGAACCAACATTTTCAATTGTCTTTTGAAACCTCAATTTACATGATGACACGACTAGCCAGGAGGGAGGGAGGGAGGGAATTTGGCTTAATGTCACACTTAAGTTTGGTTCACTCATATGGTGACAGTCAGTTTGGTTGGTGGAGGAAGGTGGAGTACCCGGAGAGAACCACCGCCCTTCGGCAAGTAACTGACAAACTTTCACACATGGACCAGCTGGGCTCGAACCCGTGCCGGTTCAGCGGTGTGAGGCTAGCGGTCACCAGCGAAGCACCTTAGACCACTTGGCCACCGACGGCCCCGACTAGCCAGGAGATGGCTCCTACCCCATTTCTTCTAATTATTCAGATGACAAAACTTAACTTCAGGCTACTGTGGAGAGAAATTCTGCAAACATTCTTCAAATTTCACTAGCTATCTTTTCAGTTCTTGGTATAAATAACATATTCATGACAACATTTAGCCTCAGTTGACATAAAGATGGATTTTTCTGCTTCTAAGTCTAAAAATGCTGTTCAAAAAAATTAGAAGAAATATGGTATGAAAAGCAGGTGCACAATACGCCATATTAAAGGTACATGGAGTATGTAGGTTAGAAACCTCCGGGAAGAACAGTTTTTGTACCTGACAGAGTTACCCTCAATAAAGAAATTTATATATATATATAAATCACTAAAAAGTCGCCAAACTTGATATATACGTGTAGTAAATTGGCTGAGCACATTTTGAGAAAACTATATTCCAGAACATTCGCCGCCACAAATGACCCACCACACCAGGTAGCCTGGCCTTTCCATTTAGCATACATTCCCCCACCATTTTTTTTCCCCCCATTTTTTTTTTTTTTTTTTTTTTTTTTTTGAGAAAAGACCATCAGAGATAAGGTCATCCCGCCCAACACCATTACGGCAAATTTCGGAGGTGGCCAATAAAATTGCCCCACATTTTTTTCTGATTAAAACTTGAAAAGGTGGTTTTCATATATTTGAGAGTCAAATATTATAGAAACATTTTAAAATACATCACAGATCATTTCTGGTCCAGTCAGGTATAATAGCCAATCACTGTTCGCCGGAAGTCAATTCCTGATAATAATGTTAGATCCAGAAAATTCAAGGGTAGTTGGTGACCTACGAATAAGTAAACCTATTCAGATTCCAATACACTTGGTCTGACCAAACCAATCATATACATATGCAAATACAAAGGTCATGCTTTTAACATTTGCAAAGAATGTGTGATGGTTACCCGAGAATAACTCCCTCGGACGTGACGGTAGTGAACATGATTTTCGTTTGAAGGTGAAACGGGTGAAAGTTATTGTTATGCGCTGTAAAAATGCTGAAGTTTCATATCATGCAAAATGGTGATTGTCAATTGCTCTAAACTGGATTTATTGAAGTTTGAAAACGGTCGAATGTGCTCTTTCGACATTTTAGGTACATTTTCTGAAGGGATTTCCCTTCATATATAAAATATGACACCTCAAACCAAAACAATTTGTGTGTATTTATTATCACAATGGCTAGTGTTACAATCGACTGAAATATCATTCTGGTTTGAGGTGTCATATTTCATCAAAATTGAAAATTGTGCAAATGCTTGGCTTGTATTCTACCAGAAACGTTATCTGAGCAAGTAAAAAATGCTTTTCAAGTAGACGTCGTCGTAGTCCAGTTGTTAGGCTGCTCGCTTTAAAAACAGTGTGGGGACCAGTTTTTTGAGCTAGGAGTTCGATTCACATTTGGATCAGAAAAATTTTCTTCCTATTTTCTTATTCTTTCTTCATAATATTTAACATTTGGATTAATTGATGTTATGTGAAATAATCTTCAGTGATATTTAGTTAATAAAATATAGATATAACTGTGTATACACATTTTTGCATTCACTACTACAACTCGACCCTTATTGCAGCACACTCATATGTCCAAGTCACCGTAACTGAATGGGTTTAGTTTCATGGGTCAGCAATACTTTCCATGTATCAAAAACGAGGGAAACTTCATGTGTATTTTCCTGAACTGTCTTCGTTATATTTAAGAATCATTATAGTTCTCACTATGAACAGTAATGCACCATTCAACAAGTCGAAGTGTGAGTGTTGTCACAAGAATACGCGTCCAGGCAGGACCAGAAAAATATCTGGTTCACAGTTAGAGTGGGTAAAACGCAGGATTGACTTTGAAGTCAACACTGAGGGACTATTATGCCCTCAATGTCGGGCTATATACTATGTAGATATGAAATCTGCGAACGATGAGACCATCGAAGCGCCTACATCCGTAGCCGATGATGACCAGCCCGAGGCGGGGTCAAGTTCCCGTTGTGTCATACTACCAGATATTCTACGGCAAGTTCGATTTGCAACATTACAATGACGTAGCTCGTTAAAAGAAGTTACTTTTGAAACAGCAATAATTTTACATAATCGCAAATTATTTAACTAAAAGACGGTTGCGAGTTAATATATGATACATTGAGTAATAACTAATCCTTTTGTATTGTTTGAAAATGGGATAAAAATGGAATTTCGACCGAAACAAATAATTCTGTACGACTGGCCTACAAAAACGTTACTGTCGAGGAAACCTGTTCATTTAAAAATAGAACGTACCAAAATAGCACAGAGTCGACTGTGCATTTGAGATCATAAAGGGCAGCTGACCCGGCCTGCACAATAGATATACACACGCCAGTGTCCGAGGGAGTTATTCTCGGGTAACTATCACACATTCTTTATCAATGATCACAATAGAGTGCTATTTCCCTTAATATTTGGACCCTTGAGCAGTCAACCGCTTTTTAAAATACATCACCCCAAAAGATTATGTAATAAAATTTTTCCCTGGATTTTTTATTCATATAGAACTGACATTTACACTGATCCCCAGAATTATATGTGTACAAATATGGGATAGCAATTATCAACACAAAATGTCTCCTCCCTCTATTGTAGAGGGAAAATAAAAAGAAAACATCCACTACAAACTGCACGATACACTAAATTTATTTGCTAAACTAGCTCACTCTCCAAATCAGATCTGGTCTCTCAGGCATGCAGCAGGAAAGAGGAAGAATAAGGGCACGCATATGTGGACATATACCCCATCTGACGGCCCCTATGGATCAGGGGAGGAGGGGTAATATTGGAAAATGGCACAGAATTTATCAACAAAAGTTTTGAAAATAACTGCGATGACGCAATACATGTAATTCGTTTATAGCAGTACCCTATTTATTCTAATTTTTCAAACAGGATTTTTGTACTGAAAAGCAGAAAAAAACTCATCTGGATGCCAACTGAGGCTAAATACTGTGGCTTGGATATGTTATTTATCCCAAGAACTGAAAAGATAACTGGTGAAATTTGTAGAATGTTAACAGAATTTCTCTCTGCAGATGCCTGAAGTTAAGTTTTGCCATCTGAATAATTATAGAGAAAAAATAGGTTAAGGCAATATCAGGTTTGTAAAATGTAAACTAAGCAATAACAGCCAGAGCGCCCGCAGTTGACTCAAAAATTATATGTTTAGGCTTGAAAATATATCGTTGATTCTGTGACCCTCTGGAAGAAAGAGGCACTTAAACATGTGACAAAGGAGAAAGTTTGATTTTCACGTTTTTTTCTACAGGTTAGAAACAACTTAATATAAAAAATTCTGCATACATTCCCCACCATTTTTCAAGATAAGACAACCAGAGACAAGGTCATACTGCTGATCACATTACGGCAAATTTCAGAGGTGGTTAACTTCCCCAGATTTTTTTTCCAATAGAATTTGAAAAGGTGGATTTGATATATTTGAGATTCAAATATTATAGAAACATAAAATACATTTCTGGTCCAGTCAGGTATAATGGCCAATCTCAGTTTGCTGCGAGTCCTGATAACCATTTTTAGACCCAGAAAATTCAATGTTGGTTTGTGACCTGTAGGTCAAAGAATTCAAAATTTTCTTTGATCTTTTTTAAGTTCATTATATAGTCATATCAAATTGACAGTCTGGAAGATCTTTTTTCAGGATTTGCACTCTTTCAATGCTTGGTGAAATGAGGTATTATGTGGAAATAGTCTATACATTGTGATAATTTGAGATGTTTTCACTTTGCGAAGAGTGGATACAAAGATACAGGTAAAAGATTTCTTAATTGTTGATATTGTAGGGTGCCGCCATATTTGTACACCAAAGCAGGGTGAGAGAGTGAGTGAATATGATTTAACGTCGCTTTCAACTATATTTCAGTCATATCACGATGTTGGGTCCTATTCCTTTTCACACCCGGGAACCACACGGGTGGGGTCCTATTCCTTTTCACACCCGGGAACCCCACGGGTGCCTCAGTTAGTCGCCTCTTACGACAAGCTGTCTGAGGAGATAAGGCCTATTCTTACGATGACCTGCGGTGTGCACAACGACATCCCAGGTCAGTCCCGGAAGTCCCATGGGGCGCACACCAAAGCAAGGCTCTATGAGCAGTTTGTTCTTGTTTTATGTGATGATTGGCATTATCATTGGATCTTTGTCACAATGCTAATATTAGGCTACTTCCACTCAACCTGAATGTAATTCTCTCTCAACTCTGACACAAGTATACCTCGACTCTGATGTATCTAATGGCGGAGACCTACATTTAATTAGTGCGAAATAAAAATGCTCTATCTCTGACATAAAAGAGATCACTTGCATAAAACATGATCATTCACAAAGAAATGATCATTCAGGTGAGTTCTCCTTCACTCCTTCCGGAATGCTTCACTCCATTCAAATAGGATCTTAATGTGAAGGTTTGTACTTCAAAATAAAGTGTACCAAATATTTCTTGCCAGTGAAGACCAGAAAGCATTCTTTTTTTATTCATTTATTTTTCTTATTCCTGAGCATCTGGGCACCATCAATTTTTTTGTGACATTGACGTGATTTGGTGATTTGAGTGCTAAATATTAAAATTACATTACATCAATGTCGCAGAGAATTCTAAATTATGTCAAAGTTTAAAGTCTCCCATGTCGTCAACATAAAAAAGAAGCAGTGAAAAGATTGAATATCGATTTCTATATGAGCATACAATTAACCTTGAGTGTATTCAACACATTTCATCATTGTATTAGATAGATCATGAGTGGTACGTACTAAATTTTAACAATGGATACACCTCTACATTCCTTATTATTATACCGCATGTAAATTCATAATGTTTTCATTGGTTGACAGCCTGTCACGTGTCATTCTACAAATCGTGATGTTCAGTGATGATGCAGTCATATCTTGTATTACTGTTGAATAAATGTCATGTACCACGGCAGAGCATTGAACATGACAAATTGTTCCACGGCGACATCTGTCGGATCACGAGTTGCCTCCCATAGTGCGTGCCAACATACTCTCCGAAATGAAGATTGATGTGTATCTTCGTCGACCTGATGTGTATACGTCGGCCCGTTGGTGATAGAAATTACTGAATGAGATTTGGTAATGGACTGAAATAAATTTGGCATCTTTTGAAAAGGTATGTAATATCACCAAGAACGTTACTAGTCCAAATTATGCGATTGAGTCGACAAACAAGTCGAGATCGAACAGTCGATTTTGACACGGCATTTTGAAATCAACAACAATCGTGCACACGATATGCTTATTTCACCGTGCCATCCTCATTCACATTCATTTTATTCAAATAGGACATTTGGTATAATAAAACAACTATTGCATGTTATAGAATGGGACATCACGATTTGTCAACTCTTGACAAGTGATGTCCAACTCGCGCTGCATGCTCGTTGTACATCACTTGTAGCGAGCTGACAAATTTTGATGTCCCACTCTATAACATGCAATAATTGTTTAATATGGTGTCATCAATTCTAACAGCCTCATTTTTGTGCAGCACCACCTGTGACAAATATGCTAGCACTCAAATGCACAGAAATAAAACTCGGAAATGACTACCGTAATACTTTTTCATCTTCCGTGGCGAAGGATACATGTATATGATACACTTTATTTTTAAGTAAAAATCTTTACAATAGAAATGTAATTGAAATGAGTGAAGCATTCTTTTGAGATCGACCTATTGCAGTATTGGGAATAAGACGTCTAGGGTGAGAGGCTGACATTTGAGAACTAGTGAAGAACAGGTCATTTCCCCTCCATCAGACGGACTAAGCCTGGAATAAAGTGAGACAATTACGGGAGAAATTGACTCCGGTCTGATCAGTTCATCACCTTCATCGAGATTACCTCCTACGGATCATTCAAATTACACCACCACCATATGGCGACCATAATTACATGTACACTTTCAATTTGCTGCCAAATCGACATTTAGAAGAGAAGAAAGTTGTATCCGGAGCTCAATTATAGCCTGCTGGCTCGCTTCCTTAATTTGTCTGGCCAACGATTGCTCCGACGTATACTGGAGGTAAAAAGAGTAGGAGCAGTATTAAGAGCCTTATGGGCTTCAATATACGCTCGTGCGTGCCTAACTATAACATTTTAAAGCAAATCGTATTAACTACAAATTTACATGAGGTATAATAAGCTGTTTTATTGCAGTGTTGTGTTGCACATAAACAGGCCAGGTGCAAACTGCACGTTTTTAATTTCAGTGTTTGAATATCATCAAGAAAATTATCAGCAACCTATTATTGAGAATTTCTATGAAAACTAGCTCAGCTTAGTATTAGAGTGAGTGAATATGATTTAATGATGCTTTCAACACTATTTCAGTCATATCACGACATTTGGTTCCTATTCCTTTTCACACCCCGAAACCACACGGGTAGGGTCCTATTCCTTTTAACACACTGGTCCCCACGTGTGGGGTTCTATTCCTTTTCACAACCGGGAACCCCACGGGTACCCCAGTTAATCGCCTCTTACGTCAAGCGGTCTGAGGGGCTGAGGCCAATTCTTTAAGGGCTGATACCGCGACAGCGACCCAATACATAAAAATATGGGGTCAGTAAAATTTATATTAGGCAAGGTATCGCCGAGCCCAATAAAAATTTTACTGGCCCCATATATTTCTGTATTGGGTCACTGACAAACCAAGTTACGAAGTTATCCTGCTGAAGACCCTTTCTGAACATCTAAAAGTCCCTGGGAAGAATTTTGAGTTGGAAAAAAAAATAGCTCGTCAACAACTTTACACCCTATGTTGTTGTTGCTGACAAAACAAAAACATCTGCTGACAGCAGGGGTCGAAATGTTTTTTGAGAATTACTTGTCACTGTGACAGGTAACTATTTTTTTTACTTGTCACCCTGGTACTTCAGCTTGTCACTCCTACTGAAACTTTTTTCACCATACTCTCATCATATATTCCAACCAGTCTCTCCATTTTCCAGGCATTGGAGGATTTGAACACAAGTTTTTTTTTCCGATCGCATGACATTTATGACAGCGACAAATTTGTCTCCTTCCTTTAGCTCTGCATTGCCAAGATGAATGTCCTTACTCCCTGATGTTAACTCAATGGGCTCATTTCTGCCACCAGACTGTTCCACTAGTAGGAAGTTCAAAGTAAAATGTCAACAGAACCTTCAATTATGAGATTAAATTTGCTGGAACGATATTTTCTTAAGGATCATAACAGCAGGAGGGTTTTATCAACTTTTTTGTGGGTTACCCAGATTGAAAACTTGACTTTGAAAAATTGAGTTTTTGGGAAATTTTGAAATGGAGTTTTTGAATTGTCTGACAAATTATCAAGCAAAATCATTGTTGTTGTTGTTGCCTTCACTCGATCAACTCGCGAGTGTTAGACGTTAGCGCTTGTCTGCTTGTCTGGAGCAAGTAAAAATTATCGGCACAGGCAACGCAACGTTCACGTTAGCTGCCCGTGTTGACAAGCACGATTTTCTTCCGATTAAAATACTCACTGACGAAGTTTTATTGAGCTCTTATTCTCCGAAATAAAACGTAAGAATCAATGAGCTTGTTCTGGTTTCATTTTCGACTTGAAGTTGCCAGGCATGAATAGTTGATAGAAATATAGGCCGATTGCGCTAGATCGTGCCAGTTAATTCGTTTACTTTATCCGTTAGTTTTGCCTTTCAAGCGGATCGTGTGCAAATCTAGCGGGAGACTAATCCTGCATGGAGTTTGATGTACGGTACCCGAGCTCTCGTGTTGTATGGCAGCAGGATGAATGACGAAGTGAACAGAATGTCCGATGTAAATAAAATGAAACTCAACAACTGTTTCCAGGAAGACAATTCAGTCATGTTAGGCCTGTATTAGCTCGTAATTCAGTATTTTTAGGACAGAATAGTTACTTGTCGCGGCGACAGGTGGAATTTTAATTTAGTTGTCACTTGAAAAAATGACTTGTCGGTGACAGGTAGACAGGCGTTATTTCGACCGCTGCTGACAGCGATATGCTTGCAAATATAGCAATCGTATAATGTGCTCCAAGTTTTGCATCATAATGTTCAAACACAAAAGCTGTGATGATAAAACTCACCTGTCAAGTATCCTCATGTAAATTCAGTTCTCAATGGACAGACATGAAAATCTCCTTTGTACTCAGTTTGCATCTCTACTCTCATATATAAATGTGTATGACCTGAAACAGTGAAATATTATAGTAGATCCACAATGAAAAAAAAACCTTGAATTTTCTTAACTTTTCTTAAATAAGCTAACATTTACAAATATATAAGTCTCACACCTTTCATCCATTCAGAAATAGTGAAATCTGACGAGCAAAAACTCTACACAGAGCTTGAATTTCTCCTGTTGAATACGCCATAGGTGAAAGACCACCGTCGCTAGACAGCACTTAAGTATACAGATTGACATGCTATCATGCATGGTCACTTTATCCTCTTCAATTTCTCTGTTTTTCTCCAGCACTTTATGCATTATCAAAGCAATGTTGAAGCTGTCTTTGGGAAAGTGACACACCTAATGATGGAGATAAGGACCACAAAAGAGAAAATCGGCCAAATGCCTGTCAGGGGATGGAACATCTGGTCAGGGGATGGAGCGTCTGGTCAGGGGATGGAGCATCTGGTCAGGAGATGGAGCATCTGGTCAGGGGATGGAGCATCTGGTCACTGTCAGGGGATGGAGCATATGGTCTGGGGATGCAGCGTCTGGTCAGGGGATGGAGCGTCTGGTCAGGGAATGGAGCGTCTGGTCAGGGGATGGGACGGAGCATCTAGTCAGGGGATGGAGCATCAGGTCAGGGGATGGAGCATCTGGTCAGGGGAGGAGCGTCTGGTCAGGGGATGGAGCATCTGGTCAGGGGATGGAGCATCTGGTCACTGTCAGCGGATGGAGCGTCTGGTCAGGGGATGGAGCATCTGGTCAGGGGATGGAGCATCTGGTCAGGGGATGGAGCATCTGGTCACTGTCAGCGGATGGAGCGTCTGGTCAGGGGATGGAGCGTCTGGTCAGGGGATGGAGCATCTGGTCAGGGGATGGAGCATCTGGTCAGGGATGGAGCATCTGTCACTGCCAGCGGGATGGAGCATCAGGTCAGGGGATGGAGCGTCTGGTCAGGGGATGGAGCGTCTGGTCAGGGGATGGAGCATCTGGTCACTGTCAGCGGATGGAGCGTCTGGTCATGGGATGCAG